>JBAJNP010010494.1:0-16322 GCA_036877545.1 Yasuhikotakia modesta
CCTTTTCAAAAGGCAGTCAGCGTTTATCTTTTCCTTGCTGTCCCCAGCATCACGTATCTTTCATGGAGCCGGTCCCAGAATGCATTGTGACGGACAAAATGTCTCCTAGATGGCTGATGACTAAAAGAGAAATGTCATTTGAAAAGTCAAAGAATTGCTAAAAATAAATTCTTTTCGATTTAACTTTTTCTCCAATATATTGCAAATGCTATTTTTATGCTCCTAAAGTATCAACATGTTAACTTCTGTGCATTTTAATTGCAGTGTATGAACATCTCAAATGTGATTCACATGCTTTCTGAATCATTACATAAATGTCTGTCATTGGTCAGTTACACTGCCAATGAGCAAAAACTAGCTGAATCACTAGCTGAATTAAATTAGTTTAACTTTTCAATAACCCTTCATAGTTGAGTTGAGAGTTCAAACCTGTGTGTTACAGTATTGCAGGCAGTTAATGAGACCTGATTCCTCTGATTTATGTCTGTCTCAGGTGTCACTCGGGAACCACAGGCAGGTATTTGCTTGGCTCCCTGCTGTCAGGAAACAGCCTTGTGGGACTCTGCCAGTCTGCTGTGGTCCTGAGGGCTGGGAGATGTCAGAGCATATAACATCATTGAAAGAGACAAGCAGAGCCCCCTCTGCCATCCTTCATAGAGCAAGGGAGTGATTTCGGTTGTCAAATAAAGCTTCTCAAAAAATCTGTTCGGATAAACCAGCTGTTCACCACACAGATACCCGCCTGTTCAGGACAGTCATTGGCATATTGGGGTATTTGCATATGTTTATACATAACAAAGAGGAGATCACAATAGTGAATATAATTTCTGTAACCTGGAAAATTGGATGGGGGGCGGAGACTGCGTCACTCACAGTCAAAACAATTGGTTGAATTATCTGTTCTTTTCATCCTTTCATATATTTACACGTTTATTTTGCTGAGTAGCATTGTGTCATTTCTCTTTACATCTTGTAATTTATTGGCGAGGACGATACGGCGTTTGTCTGAAAGCTTTTTATGACGACCAGACCTTGTTACGGTGTGGCGCCATCCATTTTGTGCCATGTGAGTTATATAGACCCTCAGGATGCAAAAGGCGGGATCTCTGCATTATTTATGCACTGACATTTCCAAGGTGCAGAGCGATGCATTTTGTATGTATTTTCATTATTCCAAGATAGTTGTTGGAGGGTATCGGTGACACAGTTTGTGTCGAGTTACCACGGCGATAAAATAACACGTTCCCTTCAAATGCATCTCCATATTCATCCCTCTCGCAACACGGCCACAAAAGCAGGTCTTTTATTGAGATGAAGTCACCATCTCACCTGAGGTGATATTGCCAAGCAGGTCCAGACTGCTGATGGATGGCTCAATCGCCTCTGCTTGCTTGTTGAACTTCAGTTGTGATTTTTAAAGACTTTCCTCTCAGTCTCACACTTAAGCCAGAAGGTATCATAAAGCCATTTACCGAAGATAAAATGCTCTGTACTCACAAACTGCTTGCTCAGAGGAAGAGTAAGCGAGAGAGATACTTTGCAGTGTTATTGAAGAACTATTCACAAGATACCATCAGCTTTTTTAGGCCGGGGTGCATCAACGTTTGACAATAAACCACACCCGTCGGGTTTTATATGTTTGTGTAATCCATCACATGCACACAATGAACTTCTGAATACAGTTTTAGGTCATTTTTTGGTACATTATCCGTGTGACGGGGACGTTTTGTTGTTGTAGTCTACAGAGAGAGAAATTCTCTTGTGAGTTTAGAGCAGTATGTCTTAAAGTGGGTTGCCTTTGGATAGTACAGTAGTTTTGGACATTGTGCACTATGAAGTATTAACTAAGTCATAAAACTTTCAAAAATAAGACAAGTGAAACAAGTGTTTTTATAAACAATGATTAGTCAGCAGTGTAACCAGTACTGTAAAATATATTACGGATGTTGAGAACTAATGTAAGAGAACTAATACAAAAATGTTAGTCTCTAAAGCATAAAGACTTAAACACTGTTATATCACTGTTATATAATGCTGTTATATCAATGGATCACTTTTCCATACAGGATTACAGTGTATGAATTGTTAATTTTTATTTGCTTTGTGCATGTTTAAATTGATGTTTTTTGATGATGTCATCAGTTTGCACATTATCATTAAATAAATATTTACCTTATATTTCAGGCACAATTGAATAGAATTATCAGGATAAAAACATATTTTTTTTGCTTTGATGAAAGTTGTGATTTAAGTACCCTGGTAATCCATGTTCACACCATGGTGCCAAAGTGACCCTGTGGTATAATGATAGTACCATCATATAATTTAGCTATGCTACTTTTTTGGGACGAGCTGCAGTGCCATAAATGTTACATGTGAGTGTGAAACCCTTCCAAATATACGCGCCTTAAAGCCTGTTCTGCTGGTGGGAAGTGGGGTGAAACACCAGGGTGCCCTTGTATCAGAAAGAAAGAAAGAGAAAGAGAGAGAGAGGGAGAGAGAGAAACCACTCTGGAACATTTACAACTGTCCTGCAAATCTCATTGCCAGGGCCTGTTGCTGAGGTAAGATTTTATTGCAGCCCCCACCGGCGTGGAGATAGAGGTGATAACCTCATCTCTCCTGCCTGAGCACTGAGCTGCAAATGCTCTTATTCCTGCCATAAATTGCAGTTGTGTTTTGTGTGTGTGTGTTTTGCGTGTGCGTTTCTTAGGATATCCACGGGACGAGCGGAGTTTCTGCCATGCTTCCCCCACAGAGGCCGAAAGCAAAATAACACTCAACCGACATGGGTGTCCCATCACGGTGCTTTTCTCTGAACAGTAATTATATGTGTTAACCGAACCACTTCATCTAGGGAATTCTAAAGCCTGTTTGAAGGGGTTGAAGTTTGGTTTGGATTGGTTGAGTTTATTAGGAGCCATGTTGAGTGGGAGGGTCTGAAATACTTCAGCATAGCATTTGTAACAAAGTATAAACCATTTAGTTTGTGTGTTTCAGTGGCTGTGGGGCATTTATTTTGGACACGTTGCACTGCATTGCAAGTCTTTGGCAGTTTGTGAGGGTGACGAGTGTTACGCAGAAGGTTGTGTACAGAAGCGTTGCTCAAATTTGTTTGCTTTGATAGCGGTTTTGGCCAGGAGAAGCTATTTGACCTGTCAGTTACTGTTTTTCATCCCTGCTCACTTTTTATATGGCTAATTCCTTCCACTTCCCAGTCACTTTCTGCATCTGTGGGGCTGGTGAACTGTGGAGTAATTGACTTGGCTGGGACTGGCAGCTTCACTTCCTGCTCGGATGGTGTGGCTTGGCTACCTTGGACACATTCTCTGCTTCACCTAGATTGTGTTTCGTGTTAGTGTCTGTCTCTTGGGGCTATTGCTTTCATTGGTGTTGTGAAGGGTAAAGAACCCAGTGTCTCACACCAGCCCTGTGAGGTTCAACTAATAATGCTTGGCATGGGATAGTGACTAGAGTCGCCACTCATAAGTGTCTCATAAGGTTTTTGATATGGAACATTTCGGTCTACATATTTGTATAATTTATTAGATAATGGGTTGTATAAATAAATAGTGGCGTATAATTACAGTTCAGGCTAATTTAGCATCATGTAAACTTCACTCCAAACATAACCTGTTAAATGGCTCATTTAATCCACAGGCTTAAAAAAAGCTGTTATTCACGGCCTTGCAATGACAAATTGTTGTTAAATATCTTTTAAATTCACTATTAAAATTCTCCAGTTTTTAATCTATTTCCAGTCAGGATCACCGGGCTGCACTGGAAGACACTCGTGGTTAATAGTCACTTGGCGGCCCAACATTGGTTCCTCTTTATCGCCCTGTAAACACAAAGAGAGAACGGCTGCATCAACTCCCTTCCCAGCTAATGTTGCAAAACAAAAGGGACGACAACAACACAGGCCGTATTCAAAGTGTTTTATGCGTCGGAGGTTGGATGGACTGGGTCCGTTAAGCAAGCCATTTATCAGCTGATCACTTCTGAACGCCCGGGCAGGCACATATCTCCACTTCCCAGGATAGAAGGATAATTAATGAGGAAGATGCTTCGTGAATCGACGAGGAGGTTTCATAGACATGATGCAGCTGTTCTGTTGTGTGGAAGCTGAATGGAGAGAGAAAGGCAAAGCATTGCGGTCTTTTCTTCTGCTAGCGTTACTGTTACACGAGGCCTACCCGCCATTAGCCAATCAGCTGTGTTATAAATGAACTTGCTTTGTCAGTGTGACAGACTCCCGTTTTTTTCCCCCTCACTAGCTGTCAGGAAGAAAGATTGATAAATTCTATTTTGGCTTTATGCTGCTTTGTCCTGGGTTGTAAAGTTGCGGTCGGAGAACATGATCATGGCCGCTGAGCCAGAGATGAGACAGAGAGCAACCGCTTTTGTTGCAACTATAATCAGAGCTCATTTCATAATGCCTTTGGCATGTCTCCACCAAACCCAGATGAATTAGAAGGAATTGAGCTTTTTAGGTTGACAAATAAGTGGAAATTTTACCATTAAGGTGTCATCGTCATATATTTCGCTCAGAGCATGTCAGTCTGAAAGCAGAGATGTTTATTCAGCGTACAACACCTAGTTTGAACAATAACACTGAAATGTTTGGACACACTGTTCTGAACCTTTGTTTTACAGGTTATAATATCAGTTGAAGCGGAAATTTTAGATTTTTTATGGTTGAATAAAAAGTTTAGTTGGTCCAAATATAAAAAGAAAAGATTGTTTAAACCACTAAGCAGTTTAAAAAGTTCCTCATATGGCCAACAGGAAGCACAGAGTGTGCAGAGCTATAATCTAGGAAATGGCTGCTTACTGTACAGAAGCTAAAAAAGTTAAATGACTGTAGTAGTATAAAAATGGTCATAATAAGGAGTTTATTTGTCCAAGCTTGTATCTGGCACTAAATGTGCATATGTATTTTCAAAGACATTTATTGGACGTTTATACACAAATGTCACTTAAATAAGATCATGCTTCTTTTCATGTGACTCATTCTTTCACAGATGTCACAGCATTTTAACGCTACAGCATAATGTTCCTGTGAGAACTGATTCTCAAATTTAAACCAATAATATTATCTGGTTTCACTGAAGGTCCTGCCTCCCTTTCGCCAGCTGACCAATCAGTGTGTGGAATTTTTGGGTGGCCTGTTTGGACACGCCCCATCTTATAATGTTTTTTGATTTGTCTCCAGCGTTTCTTTTTGTTGGTGTGTTAGTTAAGTCTTGCGTTCTTGGCACCGCAGGAGTGTTTTGTTTTATGCTGGCACAAGATTAAGGTTAAGCTGAGGACATACTTTATGCTATTCAGAGAAGAGCTGAGAACCAGGGGGAGGGCATCTTGAAAAATCGATGGGCAGCATCATTGCATTTCTGTAGAGGTGCAGTTGGACACAAGGTCAGAGATATTATCAGACACGTGAAAGAAATGGAAGTGGATTTGACACTGTCGTTGCAAGATTTATACACACCCTCAATCCACTAAGAACTGACAGTCTTGCCCTAAACACTTTCCTAATAAATCTTAAACGGAATATATTAGCATTTCTTCCCCAGCAGTAAAAGTAAGGAGTAAAAGTCTTCTTTTTCAGTACAGTGTTAATTTATGTATATAATATATACATAAATAATATATATAAATAATTATTTATTTCTATATATATTGTGGCTACCGCTCATGACCACAATAGAATCTCCTTGAAAAATGTCTCTTTGTCTGGCACACGGATTACTGACAGTCTGTAGATCTGCATGACATCTCTAAATCTGTCTGGCACTTGTGTGTCCGAGATCCCCTCGTGAAAAGCCTGTGTCTGAATCCATCTCCTAAGGCAAGACTGGAAAAGCTCACAGCAACAGGAAGACAGGAGTAACGTGAAGCTGTTATCTGAGTCATGTTAAGAGCCATACATGGATACGACAGCCTTGTGTGAGTGCACAGAATTTAGCATGTCTTTATGCGTGGCCTAATATTTTTCTGTTCAGTTTTTGAAAAATGTTATTTAGCCAATCACTGTCTACATGTACTAAGAGGATGAGAACTGAGGATGTGTTGGCATGTTCCCAGCTAACAATTTTTACATTGAAAACAGTTCTCGAATATTTACATTAGATGTTTTCAAGGTCTTTAAAATGTTATTTTGAAAGTTCTATTAACATTCAAACAGCCAGTTTTTTAGATATTGTATTAATGTTACTGTAAGAGTGTGTGTGTGTGTGTGTGTGTGGGTGGGTGAAATCAGAGGTCGGGGTGGTAAGAATGTACTGTCATATTCTTTCTATAAAACAAGAAGGGAGAGAGTCCAGGAGACACTTCAGAGCAGACAGTGACATCTCACTGAGAGCCGGTCTGTTTTCTGTGGCATTGTTGATGCAATGTTGTGGACATTTTGTCCTGGTGTTCGTAAATTCTGTCTTTTTCTCCACTCTAACACTCTACAGTCTGGGCTCATGTCTGAACTCTTGTTATCTTCCCAGGATCATAATTAGAGCCCTTGTGGTGCAAGCAAAATTATTGAAGCTTAAACTCTCAGCTTGGCAATTAACTAATATAGATTTCCAGAAGAAAATGTGTGCTACTGTATTTAAAGTACATTTAAAGTGCAGTATGTTGATTTCTAGCTATTAATCTTTCAGAATTGTATTTATGACAACTTTGCCAGCTATATTCAAAGCATATTAACTGCTTTAAGAGGGCAGGGAATGAAGAGGCAAAAGAGGGATTAATTTTAGGAAGGGTTGCAAGTCAGATTCAAAACTGCTTCCCACATGATCACCCCAGCTTAGTGTGTTAGGCCAACACCAATCATCTTGATTAAAAGGTGTAAACACACCATTTTGTAAGATTGTATGATTGGAAATCTCACCAGAGCTTTCAAGAAAGCTTGGCGTGGCACTTTTCCAACTTTTAATACAATACATCTGGTAATAAACGGAGAACAAACACCATCCTGAATAGGACCTGCCTGCTTTAATCCACTTAGTATCTGCCCATTCTGTCTGATGTGCTTTCAGGTTAGCGTTACCTCTGACCCCTGGCCACTCACCTTCATGTTATCAGCTTAAAGACGACTCTTGTAGCACGTTGAAGGGCTTCTCTGTTCTGCTTGGGTCCCGAACCTAATCAGCTGATTGTATTGTGCTGGAGGTGGAGTGTTTGCCTCTGTGCTGACAAGTTGTTAGAGCTAAGAGCTCTGCACCTAATGGACAGCTAATATCATGAGTGAATGGTAAAAGTAGAGACTGATCCTACAGCAGATGGAAAATCAATAGTCTATTAGAGTCGACAGGGCAGGACATGGAATGGAAAGGGATAAGCTTGGGCCTGGCTGTCTCTTTTTCTGCTTCATTTTCTCCTTTCCTTGACTGCCATTGTCCTAATCAAGCAAAGGCCTGGAGACCATTGTGTCCTGCAGGACCCTGGAGATAGCGATGAAGGAGATGGAGAGGGAAACTGAAACTGAGAAGTCCAGCCATGCAAGAAGATGCCAGTTCAGAAGGTAATGCTGGCAGGCTGCTGGAGCTCTTCATCAGAGAATTCCTGGTGGTAGACTTCATGTTTTTTTTCTCAGGCTGGTCAGAAGTTGTTACTAGACTAGATTAGAGGCACTCGTATGTTCCTGGGGATTTTTATTACTGCAGTGTGTGGTTACAGAAAAGTTTTAGCTTGTGTAAGAGTGTAACAGGTTTGACAAGTTTGTAGCATTTTAAAGATTTGTAGCATCTGAGGTATTGAAAGAATTGTGATGCCATTACTATTGGGTTAATCCTGAGCAAACTATAATTTAAGAAAACAAATTATAGTTATATCATAATTTTGCAGTTTTTTTAATTAATTATGAAATATTTGTAAAATAGTCAGCAAAATAGTTAATGTTTCTGATCACACAGTCTACATGTTACCCGAATCACTTTGCATCTTCATTAGTGTTGTGTTTATTATTGCTGTGTAGTCTGTTTAATTTAATCCAGCCTAAAAGGCACCTGAGGCATCTGTCTAAGTGGGATTTTTTTGTGTTAATATTGTATAAGACACAAAAGAAATTGGTTAAATTGGTTTTGGTTGAATCTTAGCCAGAATGAACCGTATATCTATGTGTAGTATTAGTTTTACCTCAGTGTCATTAATTAAGGAACTGGCAGATTTAATGTAATTTACCCAAGTATGGTATGTTCCTGGATCAACTTCCTCTCAGGAACTTCATTGCCATTAAGCAATTGAATTTCAGGGTTAAGCACAAGGTAAGAGGCTTTTACAGCGCGGCTATCATTTCCCTCTCATTACAGGGTATTTTAGGGTTAGTGATATTGATGGACCGTTGAAGGTTGATCCAGGGCCGTGTGCTGCTCAGCTTATTCGCATTGTGCAATTCAGGTCCAGTAACACTGACGTCCTCACGCTGTTTGTCTGCCAAGTTTTGCTGTATACTTTTGTTGCACAGAGGTTGAAATGAGGACGGCAGAAAAAGAATGCTGTGGATTGTGACACCATCTGGCTGGTGTAAAGAAACCTCAGAGGACCCGGTTCTTCACAGAATACAAAAAGAACGCTCAGGTCCAATAAGAAGCCTGTGAAACGCAGACAGATGCTTGCACATTTTCACCTTATTTATGCACAGATAGAGAAACACTCGCCTCGTTTTTTGTTTGAGGTGCCCACACTAATGTTCTTGTTTAATCGGTGTGTGGGTTTTGTTTGTCATATCGGTTTCTGCTGAACTTCGTTGAAGCTCCTCAGGCGAGGTGAGTATTCACCCTTGTGGCTCTCTGTAGAAGTCAAACGTAAGAGGAGAGACAGTGTCACGCGTGGCAATTGATTTGAGCTCAGGGGAGGAACGGCTTGATCTGAAAGAGCTTCGGTGTGGTGAATCTTGCAGTCTGGAAGTAAGATAGTTATGCCCACCTGGGTGCATCTTATTTTAAATGTTTTTCTTTACTTTGTAATGTTGATATATAACACACTGAATATCAGTAATATTTTTTTTATAAAAATAGCAACTTTAACATTCCAGCTAGCAGCATCTTACCTCAGGCTGTTCAGAACATCTTGGACATAATTCTGGTTTGATCTCTGCATTTGTTTCTGCATTGGAAGTTCTGTGTTACAAAACCAGGAAGGTTGACTTTGCCCAGCAGTCAGTGTTTAAACCCACCAGTATTTTTAATGTGAATGCGCTTTACTGTAGAAGGTCTCATTTTCCCCCGATACCAGAGGCTAGAAGCAGTGACATTTATGCCACAAATGAAATGCATCTCACTTGTTCCCAGCAATGTGTCTCCCTAATACAAGATTAACAGCAGGCATTAAAGCTTATATCACCTTTCATTCTCCATCTCACATCATTATTAAACAAAAAAAATGAATGCAGACTATCTTTAAAGGAATTTTGTCTTTTTTTTACCACTTTTTTTTATCTTCCCATCTCATACACACAGAGCGCCTGTTCGTTTCGCATGCACACATCTGGCTAAGCTCCAGAGACGTTTGCTTACAACAACACCCAGCCCTCTACCTGTCAGGCCCACACAGTGAAGCTTGTGTTGAAATATTAAGAGGTACCCCTTGGCTCCTCCCGGCTCTCTGAACCATCTCCGGTTCCTCCAAGATGCGAGACGGGGAAAGGATGAGCTTTCCAAACGGGTCTTACGTCAGCCGGGCCACCTGCTCACCTTTCTCAAGGGTTAGAGCTCTAGAAAAATCCAGAATGGCATTTCTGAGCGGAACCGATTTTGATTGAATTTGGTGGAGGTTGAAATGATGCATGCTGGATGTTCATGTGCAGGCGGTAATATTTAATGCGCTTTAAGGCAACACATTGTCACAGTAATGACATGAATGAAACATTTCAGCTTAAGGGTGATTTTGTGAATCTGCACCAAATGTTCCCCTCTGAAAAGTCACTAAGCATCAGTCAGCGTCCCGCCCTGACAGCTTCTGAACTTCTGAAACACAAGCTGAAGTTACTTTCTCATCTCTCCGTAATCACATGTTTCTTCTAAAGCAATTGTGTTTTGATCAAACGGCTGGTTTAAACTTCAACAAGCCCCGGTGAGGCTAAAATCTTATTTTTATCCTTCAAAGAAATTAAGTTTAACACGTATCGCCCCTCCTCTGCAAAACCTTCTATAACACGCTTATGTTTTTATCTCAGGTCGTGAACAGGCTTGAAGATGAGTTTTGAACGAATGTGGTGCTTGCGGTTGGAGGCTAGCTGTTGTGTTTATGGTGGATATTATAGTCAGTTATGTGGCTCAAATACTTTCCCTTCATGTTTTGTGTTCCTGCAGGCAAAGAATCACAGCAGAGAGCATTAAACACAGTATTAAACACAGTATTATACAGCACAGTAGATGCGCTTTAAACAACATGACTCCTAATTTAATATCCGGCCAACCCAGCCAGTGCTTGTGTATCTTTGCAGTTTTATATAAAAAATCTTAACAATGCTTGATACATGCTTGTGATAATGATTTGCATTGAAGTCATTTTCCCAAATGAATTTTATTAAAGTACTTAGTTGAATCCATTCATATGGAAATGGTGTTGCACTTGGCTTATAAATTACAGGGATCTGTCAGTCATTATCAGCTGTAATGGGCCTGGACGTGTGGGCTGTGGCAGCAAAGCATGATGGGAAAGTGCTGGCATGCAAAATAACATGCTGAGAGTGGATACATCAAAACGATTGTGAAATTGACCGGAAATACCATCACAGATGAAAAGTGTTATTCATTTTTGCCTCCTCTAAGAAAATAGGCTTTTTTGGCTTTTTTAAAATGAGGTGACAGTCCTACAATTAATATCCTACTCACACCTTGTGTGCTAATCCAGAGCATTTACTGTAGAAAAAAGTGTGAAAAGCAAGCACATAGTGTGGGCATTTAACATGGAGACATTCTTAGAAGATTATTGATGCATCGGTGTGTTTGGAGAGTAAATAAATATACGCAGAAGCTACACAGTATTTAAAACCTGGTTGTTTGGATAGAGGTGATGATGAATATAAACTAATGAGATGATAAAATGTGAGTGACAGAATGAGAAACAGGCTACTTCTCGAACAGAGAAGATTGTTTTTCGTTCAGTTCCTTTGTATCCAAATGTTGTTGTTCAGAGTGCGAGAGATTATTCAATTAAACATGTGCGGTGTTGTGCCAAACTCAGGTGAAGGGGTCACCTGTCTGTGCTTTCTGTGTGTCAGGTAGATTTGTTTGGATCTCACATTTGTCTGATTTATCTCCCCGTCACCAGACATTTGTAAGAAAATAGCATACATCTACCCAATATAAGATTTAGTATGAGATGCTGAAAAACAAAGAATAATGTTAAACAATAAACATTTAATAAATCAAATAGAAATCTTTAATCATTTAATGAGTCACCAAAACATCTATATTATATCATGATACATAAATGTACATTGAGGCATTTCGCAGACGTTTGGCCAAAGCGACTTACAAACAAACGTAAATAAATAATAAAAAAAAAATGACACTGAAGAAATGTGACAGTCTGGTCAAACATACTCATACAGACTTCTACTTAATTTTAGGAATTTGAAAACCTCAGATCACTGCACTTTAAAGCACCACTTCCCAACTTTCCGTATTGCTCAATGTCTAAGTCACTGTTAAATCTTATTGTATAGTGGATTCAGTCTGCCTGATGTTCAGTGTACTTGAACCAGAAGGAATGCTTTGAAAGCCCTTCATGATATCCTCATGTGCATGTTTTTCCTCTCTTTGATTTGCTGAGTTTAGCAGAGAATGAATTACAGGCCCAAATGCATCTTTTTGTACCAAGTTTGGTACTTTTGTTCTTAGCAAACCTGTGCTGTTGTTTGTAACAGCACATTTTTGCTTACAACAGCAGGCAAGCGTGTTCTTAGAATACTCAACAGATGATGTTAAAATATGCACTTCCGTTGACATTAGAAGTGTCTTCCTGGTCTGGATCATGGAGCTAATACCCGGAGATTATCCGTTAGCATCCCTGTTGATTTCAATGGCTGCTTCTCTGATACACACTCCATCTGGAATACATGGTTGTAGTTCTTTCGTCGTTGCTGGTGGGTGCTCAGTTTTAGGCAGTGGAGGCTTATGAGCCAATTATTTGAGCATAAAGACATGTGACTAATCACTTCGGAATCACCTGATAAAGTTATGGCAATGCTAACCCTTCACTGATGTTAACCCTTTGGTGCCCAACAACACTTGGATACAAATGAACTGAATGAGATAAATTCTCTGTTCGAAAAGATGTTTTTCAAGCCTGTTTCTCATCTTATCACTCATGTTTTATCATCTAATGTGTTTTTGTGGATTTCAGATTGAATTGAACAAAAGATAAGCTGTGGATTAATTGCTTAGCATGTCAGTCTGTTTCTTTCTGTGTTCAATTGTAGCCAACATAGACTAAAAAAGTGAACCCCATTTTACGTCTATGGTCAAATGTTGCTAGGCTAATCTGCAATGTTCTTTTCACAACAACAATTGCTTGAACTTGCTGTTCAGCGTTGTGTTCTTTGAGAATCATACCATGATACCATTCTCTTATTCATTCCTGTTTTCTTTGATTCTATATGATTGACGCATTTACCTATGTTTTTCAGCAGCTTGCATCTTAGACATGGCAGTTATTGAAGAGACAAATGCATTTGACTTGTGCATTATGGCTTACGTTGTGATTACTTGAGATAAAAGGACTTTAAAATGATAAATACAGTAAAAAGAGATCAAACGAAAAGGCTTTTAAAGCTGTGTGTGTGTGTGTGTGTGTGTGTGTGTGTTAAAAAACGTTTTTTGGCAACTCTGTACCCAAAAGTCAGCAAAACCTGACAAATGTGCACTTTTTTATTATATAATACAAAAATGCAGAAAGTTTCCTGTTTGGGTTGGGTTAGGCTATATTGTCTATAATTTGCTGTGTATGTAAAACAATAGCATTGTATGGAACATCCTAATTTAGACAGATAAGTGTGTGTGTGTGTGTGTGTGTGTGTGTAAGGTAGTTTGTAGGGGAAGCCGGTCGGTCAGCTTTAATGAATCTGCAGCAGTGCAGTTGTGCAGAGATGAAATTGCATTGGCCTTTCTGCATTCTGAGTTAATTGGCTGATTGTGGCACTAGTGCTTGTTTTTAATTTATGACCCTCTGCATGCAAGTAGAACTGAGGAGCTGCGCTTGACCTTCTGGAATGAAAGCTGCCGCTGTGTGTGTGTGTGGCAGAGGGTGTGAGACATACAGAAGGATAGATTTCTGCTGATTGTCCTTAATAGCTAAAACAAGTAGTTCAAGTCTTGAGTCTTCCTCAAGGGGGCACTAAACGGACAACCCCTCCATCAGTTTTATATTTACAGTATGTTCTATAATCATAAAAGTACGTGGTTGGTTCTTTTCCTCAGCTCTAGAAAACTCATGTGACAATGCCACCTGTAGCAGCCTTTATTTTTATTAAACAAAAACAATGTCCAAAATGGTCACATAGAACAACACCACAAAGATGAAACCATGAGCAATAGTATAAGTTTATCTCAGGGCAATGAAGTGTAGAATATGCCCCCTTTAAACACCCATGCGTGAACAGATTCACAGTTAAAGGTCATTTCGGCTAAACTAGGTCTCCCTGTCATTCCAGCCTGGACCTGCAGGCATGTTTCAGTATGAAGCACGCAGTGCCCTCACGGGTCGCGCTTAGAGCCCAATATGTGTCCTTTTCACCTATGAGCTGTCTCCTCTAAGCCAGCTGTCCTTCTGTGGAAAGGCTCTGGTTTGACAGAGCAGGAGTCCAGCGGTGTGGCAACCTAATCACACACTCACTGCGTGAGAGATGGACAGCTTCCAGGGATTTACCAGACAGTCTGTTTTTTCCCGTTCTTCTCCCACAACCGCAGTCTTTTCTGTATTTACCTCATCCCTTCTGTCTGTAGGAATGTTGTGTGGAAAAATAATCATTTATTGTGTGTGGATTTCTCTTCTGTTTGCTCTTGTCCCATCCCCGTCAGACTCCGTCATTCTCTGTCGTTCTCCGTGTCCCTCCGCGCCACTTCTTCACACGCTCCATCATAACGGACAGGAATGTCACTGCTTGAAATCTTGCCTCGTGGATGACTCACTTTTCTCTCCCAGTCCCAATTAACCTTTCGGAGCAGGAACGCTGGAAAACTCGGAGAAGCCCAGCAAGATTATCTATTAAACTGTTGCTTTTGTCTGCCAAGATGATTTATAATGACTGCCCGGGTATTGGCTCCTTTCCTCAGCGTAGGTCAAAATTCACACGTTGAAATATCATGTTTGGGCACATCATAAAATTCATCATTTTTCCCCAAAATGTAAAGTCATTTGGGCAGAACGCGTGCTGCAAATCCTGAGGTAATGTTTTCACAGAAGCTTAATATTATTGCAACTGTGGTGTGGATGTTTCTTCTACAACAGCTGAATTTAGCCCTTCGCAATCTCACTAGTTGGCATTGAGATTAAATTTAACTTTTAATGATTTTTACGGAGGTTTAGTTATGCTCACCTTAAATGTTTTCCATTAATGGTGAGATTATAATACTATCTAAATAAGAACAACTGTCTCATCTGTTTATAGTTTATTTATTCCTCGATGGATTTTAAGAAGAACCAGATAATGAAAAACTGAAATTAAGTATAAATGAAACATCCATTTTAATCCACTGTGTGTTTAAAACCTTACATTTGCTTTATTTATTATCCAGATGCTTTTGTCCAAAGTGTTTTCAGAATCAAACCCATGATCGCAGCCTTGCCAGCATCTTGTTCTACCAGTTGAGCCTGAGGAACCTTGAGCAATGAAGCGTTCTTCTGTGTTCTTGTTGAACTGAGCAGATGCACCCCTGCTATGTACTGTTGATCCTCACAGCTGAACTCGTGACTGTGCCAACACTGAAAACATCAGCCCACTTCTCCTCAGGTCTCAGTTCTTGGCTCTATTATCCCTTTAAACCGCTGGTATTCCTTCTCATTTGTTTCTGTTTAAATGGCAACCAATTATCTAGCCAGTTAAAGCTGTATTATTATTTGTAAAGCTTCTTAGCTGCTGGTTTCTTGTTTACACAGTTGGTCCTCCTGGTACCATGCTGTCAGAAACACTTCCAACAGAAAACGGAAAGGATAGAATTCCAGGGAAAACCGTCCAATGAATTCTCGTTGACCCCGGCAGCGTTGTGGGAGTCACTTCCACGTTCCCAAAAGCCGCTTCTGATTGAACCATTACCTCTTAATTAGCGTAATATTCTGGAAACATTGCACTCAGAATATCTGTGTGGAGATCATCTATCAAAGTTGTCAAACACAAGCATAACAAGCGCTTGTTCACTGAAGCATAAATTTGCCATTAAATTATATTCATATTAATAGGCGAAACATTGCTTAAGCTTTTCAAATAGCTCCATTAGTTCATCTGTGGCGTTCAGTAGATGTAATGGCAACCGGCTCTTGCATGTTTTACGCCATTGTTTATTAGACTTAAATAAATGGACCAGATAAATTTGCCACAGCTGGATGTAATTACATAAGAAGAATATTATAGAGTAGGAACATATGACCGCAGAGAAACATTATATATCCTGGGGAGATGAGGTTTACTGTAGTACGTTTGTGGCATTGTGAGTTCATCCAAACATATTGTTTAATTTGTAAAATGATCATGGTTTCATATTCACCAACTGGGATATGGGATAGAAGCCACACAAATGAGCAGCATGTGTGATTAGCATTTAGGGCTTGTATTAAATGTAAAATGTTCCTCTTTGTGTGTTTGTGTGTGTGTGATTTATTATTTTTTCCATTTTTTTATTAAAAATCAGAGGTCACTACATTTTTCCAGTCTTTTTCTGCATCTTTTACTCCCTGTGGTATAATATTTTCAATTAAAGCGGTAGCAATAAACTGAACATTTTCTGCTTTGCAAAACCGTAATAATGTTTATTCACAGCAGTACGGCATTTTACCTGCCGGTGTTTTGTTGCTTTGTGGAGGTTGTCACGGAAATGTAATGGTTTGAACAACCTGCTACAAATTCTTCGTCTTTAGCAACAGCAGGTGTTTAGTAGAAGAATTTAAAACTGGTCTCTTGCTCTGTGTGTGTGTCTGTGTTTGGTCCGGTGTTCTTACACTGTGTTTAGCTGGAGCCTCATTTCCACACAGGAAGTGATGTGTGCTGAGTGAACTTTGAAGTTTAGCAAACATAAAGTACCAACTAATGGAAGCAGGGTGAATTGGGAACAGGGCCACATTGGAGCACTGTACATTACAGTGTGGTTGTAATAGTTTTAGTGGAA
>JBAJNP010010495.1:0-16321 GCA_036877545.1 Yasuhikotakia modesta
GTGTGTGTGTATATATATTTATATATATGTGTGTGTGTGTGTGTATATATATTTATATATATGTGTGTGTGTGTGTGTATATATATTTATATATATGTGTGTATGTATAGTGTGGAGGTCGGGGAGAGTGTCCGTGGGGAAGACGTCTATATTGTCCAGAGTGGCTGTGGGGAGATCAACGACAATCTGATGGAGCTTCTGATCATGATAAACGCATGTAAGATCGCATCCGCCTCCAGAGTCACAGCGGTCATCCCCTGCTTCCCGTACGCCCGGCAGGACAAGAAGGACAAGGTGGGGGTGAGAGGAGCAGCTTGATTCTTCACTTTTAACACACACACACACACACACTAAATCAAACAGCAACTACATCACTGTGGGTGGATCCATGTGGGCTGCGTTGCTGTAAGTCCTTTTATGTTCTCTCACTGTCCGTCTCTCTTACACGTATGTTCAGTTACTGTTTCTGTCATCGGTTGATGTTTATTGGATGTGTTTTATCTTTAGAGTCGAGCTCCCATCTCAGCCAAGCTGGTCGCCAACATGCTGTCAGTGGCTGGGGCCGATCACATCATCACTATGGACCTGCACGCCTCTCAGATACAGGTACACACACACACTGCAGTCCATCATCATTGCCCTGCAGACCGCAGCTGGGCCTCAGTTTTCTTCTGCTTTCTGTTGTTTAGAAAGACTTGAAAACTGCTGAAGTTAGATTTTATACCACTTCATGAGTATGTAGAATAATGTTCAGGGCATGTTTGGTGTGTGTGTTGTGTGTGTGTGTTTGTTGTCAGGGTTTCTTTGACATCCCGGTTGATAATCTGTATGCTGAACCTGCCGTCCTCAAATGGATCAAGGAGAACATCAGTGACTGGAAGAACTGCACGATTGTTTCACCTGATGCTGGAGGAGCCAAGAGGTGTGTTCTCTCTCCATCCTTATTTTAAACTGGAAACAACTGGAAGTGTGTAACTTTATAATGCTGACCACTTCCTGACAGATTAATCAGTTCATCAGATTCATTCCAGATGATGGAATTGAGTGTGTTTTAATCATTTAGATGTTGAGGGTAAAAAAATGTGTTTTGTGTGTGTTTAATTCTTTGCCTTTAGCTGAATGTTGTGGTTTTCAAGCTGTTTAAACCATTTAAATCCGGCTAATTTACCCAACAATTTTTTTTGGTTTATGCAGATCTGCACTGCCTTCAGGAGGGGGTCCATATTACCGTTTAGTATTGTTTGTTGAGAATTGTGTTTGTTTTAACAGAGTGACATCTATCGCAGACCGACTGAATGTGGACTTTGCTCTAATCCATAAGGAACGGAAGAAGGCTAATGAGGTGGATCGGATGGTTCTGGTCGGAGATGTGAAGGACCGAGTTGCTATTTTAGTAGATGACATGGCAGACACATGTGGGACGATATGCCACGCGGCTGACAAGTGAGGACATCAGATACACAATCACGTTCTTTTGTGCACTTGTAATTTGTCTTGATTTTCTGCAGCACTTTTCTGTAGTTGTGTGTTTTCTTTTGTGTGTGTTTTAATTGTGTGTGTTTTCACATTCTCAGACTGATCTCTGCGGGAGCCACTAAAGTTTACGCTATTTTAACTCATGGTATCTTCTCTGGACCTGCCATTTCACGGATCAACAACGCCAACTTTGAGGCTGTCGTGGTCACAAACACGATCCCACAGGAGGAGAAAATCAAACACTGCAGCAAGATTCAGGTACAAAACTTCATTATATATTTTTTACATATATAAAAAATCATGTTTGATATTAATTCTTTCAGTTTTGTTTGTTTTTTTATATTTACAGTAAACCTTGTTGTAGTGTATCAGTGTCTGTGCTTTAAATCATTCAGCCTCTCTAACTGGAGACAGTTTCTGTTCTTCCAAATAAAAATTGTAGGTTGTAAGAACGTTTCGTAAAAAAACGTTAATGTCATTTTGAAAGTTCTAGAAACGTTTAAATAACATTATTGCTTGGTTATGAGAATGTTATTCAAAATGTTCCACTAACAGCATAAGAATGTTTTGATATTTAAAGTGTTTTTAGTGATTTTAGGTTTTTTATTTCAGGTCATTGACATTTCTATGATTCTGGCGGAAGCAATTCGACGGACACATAATGGAGAGTCTGTCTCGTACCTGTTTAGCCACGTGCCTTTATAACACACATCCACAAACATGTGGGAGAGTCATTGCTGAGCTGTTTTGAGCCATTGACTTCTGTAAGACACACACACACTCATAACTCAGTACTGCTTTTCATTCAGCACTCAGTGAGTTTAACCTGGTTTACCTGCATGTTAGTTTGAGGACTGTCTGAGGTCGCTGTGTGTCACATCTGCCTCAGAAACAACTTATAACCAAAATCACCTGCTAACACCCTTTTCCTCTCTTAGCTGTGAAGTAACTAAAGGTACAGGGGGAGTGAATGAATGTTGTAACACTTTCTTATTGTGTTTAATTACTACATGTAACTAACAGATAGTCTGGAATAGAATAGAAATAAGTGGTGTCTCTTTAAAATGCCATTGCCATGGCAACTGAAATATTTAGATAACCTTTGGTATCTGTTTTTTTATTATTTGTTGTTTTCTCCTTGTCTCAGGTTATATTTTCAGATTAGTTTGCTTTAATAGTTTTCAAAAGGGTAAATCCTCTTCTTTTCAAACGTTGGTAGAATGTTTTTTTGATGTTTGTTTACAGACAGGTAGCGTTTCTGATTGCTTGAAGATAAATCTAATCTGCTCTTTAGTTTCAGCTGAACACGTTTCACACTCACAGCAGAAATGTGTCTGTATATTTGTGTGTGTCAGTTACATTTTGAAGTATTTTTCTTTTCTGTGTTACTTTATCAAGATCTGAGAAAATATACTTAACTAGCGACTAAAAGCTGCCACTGGCATGAACTCACCAGAGGTCAGTAAGATGGCAGAACTGGATTTGTTCTGTCAGTGCCGTTTGCCTTAACCAGTGATACAAACTGTATGTTGTTTGAAAGCAGAATGACAAATAAAGCTTTTCAAATATACATTTGAACCTGTTTTCTATCTTAATTGAATCTCATCCTCTGTGTTAAAAGTTTCTAAGCAGTAAACACATGTTAACATTTATGAATGTATTTGACATGTACATTTGAACATTTACAAATATGTGAAGTAACCTGCAGTTTTATATTTGAACAGAGAATCACTTTAGACAAAAAAATCACTTAATATCAGAGTAATGTGATTGTACAGGCTCAGTTTCTAATAAACCTTTAAGATGATGTATCATAAACAGTTATTTTGGCACAACAGTATTTTCGAAGTTTTAAGCATCACTTCTTCAGCAGAGACGAGAGTATTTCTGTTCATCTCAACCATTTCTGTACAGAAGAGGGAGGTTTAGTGGTGTGACGTGAGGTTTGACGTGTAGTGTGTGTGACACACGTGTGCATGACGGAGAAACAGATTTAGGACAGAAAAATAGAATCAGGAAACAGGGTTTTTTTGAAGAGAAGGTAAATGCTGTGATCTGCAAGGACATCAAATAATGTTAAAATTATAAATAAAATATTGTGGTATCTTAACATTTAGAAAAACACAGAATACTTTACACTTGTGTTTAATGTACATCAGTGTCAGAAGTCGTAAATTAGAGCTTAACTTTATAAGTTTGGTTTTAAGAATTAAACTGGTTTAGTAACTTGTTTTGTCCAGATATCTGTGATCTCAGTGTTTCTCCAGTTTATCACGGATGGAGAGATTTAAAGAGGGAGAGACTGCTGCAGTCATGCCATCACAGGTACCAGTTTAATGTTGTAGAAGCGTTTTCATAAGTTAAACATGATGTTTTGAAAGTTATAGGGATGTTTAAAAAGTCCAGTTGTCCAGAAGATATTAAACTGTCTGGATTCCTCATTTTGACTCCAGGGGGCGCTGCAGTCATGTAAACTTTTAAGCTGTAATCTGTAACTTTCTTAAGATATAATTACACATGGTTTTCTGCTCCAGAAATGAAGCACATTTTCACACATAAACGAGTTGCTTATTTTAATGCCATTTTAAAACTAGACCAACATCATAACTGAAGTGTTTGTTAATGGATAATGTGTCTCTGTAGCTTAAATGGTCTGTTTATTTGTATATTATTTGATGTGCTAGAATGAAAATAAAATCTGGAAAATAACTGTATGCAAGTCTAAGAATGGATACAAACATTAAATTCTTGCTCCACAGTGCAGTAATATGTCAACATTGTTATTGCAGTTGAAAGACTGTTTGTTCATTTGTTTGTTTATGTACACAACACACACACACACACACACACACAACTCCTGCCATGCTTCCTCTGTCTTAACTTTTCCAACTCCGCCATCAATCCGTTCCTCCACTGTTTGGTGAGGAATCACTTCAGAGAGACGTGTTGGCAGATATATGAGACGCTGACGCAGAAGAGATCTGACCAACACCAGACTGTCGTTCCTCCAGAAAACTGAGTGACTTTAAAGTAGCAGCAGAATCTGTGGAGCAGTAAGACTCACCTTTGTAAAGTAAATCTGTAGTTATTACAGAAGCAGGATGAGAGACAATCTGTTGTTGTGATTATGTTACATCTGTGTGTTTGTTTCTCTGTTTGTATTGTTATTTACTGTTGACACTGTTATGACATCAGGTTATGTAAATAATATGTACTTTCAGCAATGATGTAAAAAAATAAAAACATTATTAATTCATTGATAATCGACTCTTCAGGGTGAAGAAAATTGTTTTGCTGTTTTATTTTACTGCACGAGAAAAATCATCATTGTGTCAGAGTGATTAATGTCAGTTTTTAATATGTCAAGAACAACAACATTATGATGTTTTAACTGTGTAGAAAAGCATCACAGCAGTGTAACTAAAACAAGAAATTATAATAAAAATGATAAATCATTATATAGTAACATTATAATTTTTCACATGTACAATAACACATGCCTGGATTCTGTGAATTATCTGACCAGCAACATAAAAAAATCTGAAATAATTTTGTAATCTGTTGCCTGTATTATAATTTCCTCCAATCACATTCAGTCAAGATGTTAGTATCAGTTTAAGTTAATGTACATTTTTAAATATGACATTTATTGGTGTGAAATGAAGCTCAAAACATTTTACTGTCATTGAAGAAAATAAAGTTTATTGCATGAGTTTCACTGAAGCAAAAAATTTAATGTCAACTCAACAGTTAAAATTCTGCAGAATTTGGATTAATAACTTAACATCAGTTAGTCTGAAATGAGTCAGAACAATAAAAATATCATTAGTTTTATGATTGAGCACCATCACTGAACAGGTCACACACACACACACACACACACAAACTCAGACTGACACACAAATGCTGCACAACACAATGTATTTGTCTCACAAAATATAAACTCAAATCTCATCTGTCCATGTCAGAAAAAAACTAAATCTTGTGAAAGAAGGATAAAAGTGAAAGAGGAGATAAGTTACATTTCTGGTAAAAATGCAAATCATTAATATAATCATCAAGCTAAATGAATGCAATCAATGAAACGTGGCTGTGAGAAAAATGTATGCAACATTTCCAAAAATCTGCAGGAAAATGGCCGTTCACACAGGGTGTCTTATTCACACGTGTCTTTAAACGCGATTTGATTTAACTGTTTAACCAAAAAACATTTTGTAGCTGTTTCACATTTTAGAGTATTGGTAGCTAATTCATATAAATTCATAAAATTTAATTCATATTTTTTACATGCCTCATACGTTTGATCGTCATGTTTGCTTTAAATAAATGTGTTTCTGTACAATTCATGTTGTTTAAAGTCATGCAAAATCGTCACACTAGCTAACAATTTAATGCTGTTTTTCTAACATTCTGATTAACAAAAGCATTAAAAATGTTATTTGAAAGGTTCTGGAAACTTTATTAGATGTATTAATGATTTTGTTTGGTTTTGAGAACCTTATTTAAACTATTTAATTTGTAACATTTTTAAAACGTTCCACTAACAAATTAAGAATAAATTTATTTAAATTAATTTTTTGTATATATAATATGTATGTTTAAAAAGTTTTACTAACGGTACTGCAATACATACATTTACATTTACAATTTTTTAGAGAACGGATGTAAACGCAAGAACACGTCCTGTGTGAACTACTGTCATATGTTCCTGTATACATGCAAGCACAAAACATAGACAATGTTAGACTCTCCTCCAGAGGTTTAGGAGCGCTTAAACGAAATGAATTGTTATTGCTGGGTGTTGTGTGTCTGTTGTGTAGCTGGCAGGTGTTGTGTGTCTGTTGTGTAGCTGGCAGGTGTTGTGTGTCTGTTGTGTAGCGTTTGAAAAGCACCAGACAGGAGGACAAAACTTCACTGAACTAACAGCGGACCCCTTTTCTTCCAAGAAACCGTAGAACTGCGTAGTTGTAGGTGGTGGCGACCACATAGAGGAACTGAGAGAGGGAGAAAGATCCAAACATCAGTGAGTGTGTCATTATATCCTCTGTTTTAAAGGCACATCTGTTGTATCTGTAGTGCTCAGATTTGTCTGATGCTTGAGTTGCAGTAAACATGACACAGATGTGACCATATCAACAGCTGTGATCAATAAAAGTCAATAACATTACCTCTAGACAAGCTGATAAAAAGTTAAGTCAAAGTATTAAAGAAACAGAAAAACTTCATCATTTGTTTGCAAATAATGAAAATCACATTTTGTAGTTTTTTGAGATTACTGTACTTATATACTTATATTTATTTATTTGTATATATAAATGTAAAAGTCAATTTTAAGCTGTAATTTATACATTTAGCCTCTCTACCCATCTCTGTTTAAAATGTACAGTTGTGCGTTACTTGTGGAGGTATTTTCTTAATGTGGTTAAGTTAATTTAAGTTAAGTTAAATTAAGTTAAGTTAAGGAAGGTTAGTTAAAGTTTACTAACCAGTGCGAGAAGAGTGACTCCTGCTCCAGCAAATGCACAGATGTAAAGGTCATAGGTCACGTGGAACTGAAACAATGAACAGATACGTAGGTGATATGATTTCCTTAAACACACACGTGTGTGTGTGTGTGTGTGTGTGTGTGTGTGTGTGCGCGTCTAACCTCTGGTGATTTGCAGATGTTAGCTAGCGTAGCTCCACACACATGTCCTGGCATAGCATTCCAGGGCAGGAACCCTAACAAAACAAGCACCCCAACATCACATGATATGTCAGTGTCAGAAACTCATGAACTGACCCATGCAGACGCAGCCGTACCGTACTGACGCGCGTCCATGCAGACCCTCACAGGCTGGAAGGCGCTGGTTTCTGACTGAATGTTGATGACATGACAGGAACTCTTCATGTTAATGAAGAAGTAGACAGGAAGTGCCGTGAACACGAAGACAGCCAACCAGATCACAGCCAGCACATACGTCAGGATTATAAACTAGAATGAAGTCCAACAGAACACACAACATGAATATTGTGCTGATCAACAGAGCCCCTGATTTTAGAGTTCAGACTGAAGCTGCAATCCGTAACACTGTTTGGTCCAAAATAAACAAAAATCAGTTCAGTGGTCAAAAGTTTCTCCTTACCCTGATTCACAGTTACGTTTATAATCACATATAGACTCATACTTGAACCTGTCAGGATCTTGGCTCCATTTTGCTTCAAAATACATAATGATAAGTATGTAAAGTAACCTGCACTTTTATGTTTTACACAGAGACGGCGACAGAGAGGCAGAGACACACTTACAGTGAGACTGAGGCAACGGCTGAATCCTGTGCTTCTGTACTCCCCGAACGTTTGTCTCACTGCGCTGGTGGTGTAAAAGCCCTCAGCTAACAGCAACAACCCGTAGAGGAAAAACGCTCCGGCCAGACCGTAGATCACATATTGGAAATACTGAATACTGAAAACACAATGCAGACGAGTCACACAGACGTACAGAATCAAACACACATGAATTAAAGAGATGCTCACTCACAAATCAGCCAGAACTGTGAAGTCCTGGACGTCTCTGGCAAAGTGGAGCTGAATGAAGGTGTGTGTGTGAGAGAGCGCCTCATGTCCTCCGCCGCAGAAGAGAGCCACTCCAGTGAAGAAGAGGAGGGTGGCCAGGAGGCTGGTGTAGGGCACAGCGCCCAGACAGCGCATGCAACAGTCATAGCAACCTGTGGGTGAGAAATGTATCAACACACACACTGCGCATACAGCACACACAATACACACACCCATCGATACACAATGCCTGCACTCACCTCTCTGCCTGACAGCTTTATTAACATCAGACAGAAGACACACACAGAGTAAAATCATACAAATAAACACACAAACATTTCTAACGTGACTTTAAGAGCTAGTGACCTAAAATAAAAATCACTTTCACTGATGCACACAAAATGTTTTCAAACACAAATCATGTTTTACGCACCAAAACGTTCAACAGTTGACCAGCAAGCGCATCAATAATCCCAGCTAACAATTTAAAGTTGTAAGAATGTTTCCTTAACGTTACAAAATGTTAAAAATATCATTGTGAATATTATAGGAACATTGAGAAAGGCTAGTTTTTAAACTGAGTTAGTGTTCTGAGAATGTTCCTGTCAGCTGGAAAAGGACCAAAACATTTTTAAATAAAGCAAATAAAACACAAAAACAAACACACAGAAAGTTGGAGCTGGAAGTGATTCCTGCGGGAGTGACGGCCGGCGGTGTGGAGGAGGCTGATCTCAGGTCAGCTAGAGCTTCACACAACCACGGCTGTTTGACTGGAAACATGGACACAGTCCTCAGCTCCTCTGCTGCTGTAGAACCTCAACTCACTTCAGATAAACTCGCATCACTCCAGCTGCTCTCTCTCTCTCTCTCTCTCTCTCTCTCTCTCGTACACATGTATCAGGGTGAGAGAGGGATTTGTGTGTGTGTTTGAGGTTTTGTGGTCAGTAAAAGAACTGCTTGTGTCAGTAACAATGGGTTTTGTTTTAACCACAGAAACGACCATTGTAAACAGACACACAGACAGCGGTACAGACAGACACACACTGACACCAGTGAGACACGCTGTGGGTTTAATGGGGTCAGGTCAGGTCACATTTAACTTTCTCTGCTTTAAAAATTCAGTAAACATTTCACAGTCAACTTTTAAAACACACCTGGAGTAACATTTAAAGCTGAAATATGCCTCTACTGCCATCGCTGTTTGCAGAGAACTTTAAACTACAGGTTAAACCTCATAAATACTTTTCTTTACATTTAAGTCAAATGAAAACAGACCTAAAATGATAAATCACTTTTATGAGATGATTTTAGGAGATGATAATCTGATCTGTCATGCTGTTATGATCAATAACTGATGTTTGTGCAATTTTTTTGCAAAAGTTACGGATTGCAGCTTTAAAGTTTAATATTGTTGCATTTCTCACTTGCTTCTTTGAAGCTTCTGCAGAGGGAAAACATGTCAATCCACAGCAAATGAGTTCAAACATTTCCTGCTGTGCCCTCAGACTGAACATCTCATCTCACCCAAACCTCTGACATACAGCCGTAAGTCTGAGAGCCAATCAAACGCTGAGCCAGCCTTCAATTATTCAATTCACATCCATTTAAATATTCAATAACAACACATCAACAAAATAACCCAGTTATTATCCAACAAAAAGGTCATTAAATCATGTCAATAAATATGAACAAGTTTAAAACATAGACACAAAGTTTCTGTTATTATATTAAAGTGACAGTTCACCCAAAAATAATTCTTCCATCCTTTATTCACCCTCATATCATTCCAGACCTGTGCGAATTATTTTGTTCCTTATGATATTTTGAAGAATGTTGGTAACCAAACAACAGTAGCACCCATTAACATCCTGTGTGTTCTGAGAGCATTTCTTAAAATATCTGCTTTTCTGTTGCACAGAAGAATAAATTCATACAGGTTTGGTATGAGATAAGGGGAATAAATGATGGAAAAATGTTCATTTTAAGGTGAATGAAACCTTTAATGACGGTGGTTATATTGTTGTTGAGGTCAGAGCAGGTAACTTACCCATGGTGTGTGTGTGTGTGTGTACTGCCTCAGTCCCTCTGATGTGCTGTGAAGTTTAATGTCCTTCGACGCTGTTATGATTCTCACTTACGCTTTTGTCCCTGGAACAATAAACAAACCCCTCTGCGCGCTCTCTCACTCTATCTCTCTGTCTCTCACTCTCTCTCACTCTCACACACACACTGACACGGATCTTAAAGATGCAGCTTCCTTTTACACAGCCAACTAAAGTGTGATAAAGAGTGTGTGTGTGTGTTTGGGCATGTTTGTGTGCGTTGGTGAAACAAACTCTAAATATCTCAGTGCTTGTGCATGACAATGACACACACACAGTTTGAAGCTGTGGAGATAAACTGAGTTGTGACTCTTGGAGTCAGATTGGGACAGAGGCACATCAACACAATACTACAGTTGTGTCAGAAATAGAAACACACACAGACAATTATCTTTCTGTCTCTCTCTCTCTCTCACACACACACACACACACACACACACACACACACACACACACACACACACACACACACACACACTACTATTACAGTGGCAAACACAATAGGGCTAGTGTGTGGTTTGAAATAAACATTTTGTGTTTTTTATGAAAAGCATCTGTCATTCCTCATCGTTCATCTCGCCAGACAAAATATAAACACACACATTATGTTCACACACATACTGACTGATTAATCCAGCAGCACTCCACCCTAAACCCAACCGGCACATTCAGATATGAAGCAAACTGGGCTAATTTTGCCAGCTAACAGGAAACGTTCTCAGAACGTTGGCTGATGTTCTCTAAAAAATCTAGCAATCATAAAAATTTGCACAGTAATGTTAGTTGAACATTTTATTAATGTTATATTTCATAAAAATGTTATTTCTATGTTGTTAGTGGAATGTTTTAAAAATTAAAAATGTTCTTATAACCAGACAATAACGTTAATACAACATCTAAACAAATTACATTTAAAATGTTTCTTAAACTTTAAACATTTTAATGTTTTTGTTACCTAATGGAAATGTTAGAGAAATGCTCTTGCAACCAAAAATAGTTAGCTGGGTTGGCACAAGAACATTAATGTACAGCTTTTTAAATTTGTCAATCGCAAATAAAGCCACCCACCCACCCAAACACACACACACACACACCCACCCACACACACACACTCACACACACACACACACACACCCACCCACACACACACACTCACACACACACACCCCCACACACACTGTGGTAGCAGTGTCAGTGAATTTGAAGAAAGAATGTGAATTTTAGGCAAACTCAATATTTACTGCAAATTTTGAAGCAGAAATGTACAGAGTATAAAAGGACAGATTTGTGTGAGCTGTGAACCGTCAGACCTGAGCCGCTGCACACAGCTCCACCTCAGCTGACAGACACCAGTACCGCCGGACGTCATGCATCTGTCTGTCTTTCCATTTCAAAGTCCAGATGAACTCAAACTGTTGTAAACACAGCAAATTCTTTTATGAAGCTGTTGAACTTTCACACAAACACATTAACACACAAACTTTCTCCTGTTTACCAAGGAAACTGTATCGTAAATTTGGCACAGAATTCATGCCAGGGATGGTTAGTGTGGTAACACAAATATTCTAACCATCTGACAGGATATGAGAACATTATTACACTATTGCAACCCCTGTGCAGTTCCAGAAACACAATGTTTTAGAAAAACCTTCATCAGAGAAGCCCTGTGTTCAGTATATAGCATCACATTCATGTTTCATAAGAAAATGTAACATCATAAATTCTTAGTGAAGCCTGTATGTCATATCACATCATGTCATGTGACGTCCTATTACAGCATGAGTGATGTCACATCACAGCATGACTCACGTCAAATCACAGCGTGAGTGATGTCTTATCACAACATGACTGATGTCATTTCACAGCATGAGTGATGTCATCACAACATGAGTGATGTCATACAGCATGAGAAACATATTATTGAATGAATGATATCATATTACTGATAAATACTGAAAAGAATCTCAATGCTTTAAAATTCGAAACATTTCACGAAACCTATCAAACTCAGATACAATACAGATTTAAAATGATCAAAAGCATTTTCACAAAATGATAACATTTAGCAGGACACAAATTCTAAAGAAGTTTCACTTGAAGTTGTACAGGGTGAGTTCTCTCTCTCACAAATAATTCTCATGCACACACACAGATGTGTTTCTCCAAACACTGCATCTGTTTCTATAATCTACAACTAAATCAATCCGTTATACTGAAAGTTAAACTGTACAACTCAGCCATTCAGAGAAAGAGAGATAAAGAAAGAGAAGTGTTATAAAATACATTTTGTGTGTGATTATAAAGAAAGAATAAGATTTAAAAATGATCTTCTTTGCTATGGAAATGAGTTTCTTTCCTATGGAAATAATCTGATTTTAAAAAGGATTAGAAATCATTTTTCCAACACATTCAAAAAAGCTGTCTGTACATAGACGTTAATACATATGTTAAAACTGTACAATGGCCGTTAATATGTTTGTTATATCGTGTTATATATCTTATAATAAGTGCTTTGTCGGTTCATATAGTCCTCTGTACCACTGCTCGACTGCAGGCGGTTTTCAGTATTGCAGCTCAACATTCTGTTTGTTTTGTTCCACAGAGTTTCTACCCTATAATGTAAATGAATCTCTAGACAAAAGTCAGACTAAAAGCAGCGTCACACCTGCACTGTCCATTATTATTCACACTGTGTAGGCTAGTGTGTGTTGCACTGACACTCCATACTGGTTTGAATTCTTCATCCAGTTCAAACAAATGAGAGGTGATTGTGCTCATGTTTTGTATTGGTTTTACCTGCTATTGTACTTTGTAACACAAGTCTGAACTGGTTTGCTGTAGTGAGTTTATTGTTGTGTTGTGGGGACGTGTGGCGTTTAGGTGTTGTGTGAGAGTGAGCGGGTGTGAGTTATACACGTGTTGTTGAGTGTGGGTGGGGCAGGGTGGTGGAGTTGTAGCTGTGTGTGAAGGTGTTGTAGGGGTGCATGCTGGGATACCCCATTAAAGAATTAGGTGACATTGTAATGGTGTTGGGTGTCATGGAAACACTGTTGGGTGTCAAGGTTATAGTGTTGGGCGTCATAGTGCCGCTATTTGGCGTCATGGCGACGGAGCTCGGTGTCATGAGGGGGATGTCGTCCGGCGACCGGCGGAGAGTTAGAGCATAATCCCGCGGAGAAGACGCTGGCGTCAGACGGAGGGGGTCACACAGTGAGCTTTCTTCCTGGTTACCACCAGAAATGGAAGTGGGCGTGTAACTGAGGTCATTGGGCGGGGTCTGGCGCTGAGGTGCTGTCTGAGGGGGCGTGTCCTGACGGCTTCGCTTGTCCTTGCGGTAGTAGAGCGCGGCAAAAGCCAGAACGTTGAGGAAGAGGAGAGAAGCTCCAACGGCGATGGTGACGCTCAGCTCCGTGGAGTAATCGCGTGGATTGGCGATGACCAGCGGCCCGCTGCGCGCTGTGGACTGAGGGGGCTGTTTGCCAGAGGTGCGACCCTTGTTGCCTGGGCGGGGCGTTGCGCTGTGAGAGCTGTGGGTGGTCAGAAGAGGCGGGACTCTGGTGGTGGTGGACGTGTAGTGAAACATGTCGTGCAGGTTGTACAGGTGAGGCACCAGATGCTTCCAGAAAGCCACTTTAGTCGCCCGGTAATGATCACGCACACGCGGCTTCAGCCCGATGTGCAGATACAGCTGGTCATGAGGGCTGTACTTGGCCCATGTCACTTCCTCAAAACGGTTCGCCTTTGTGTGGATGAATTTAGTGTCCTGAGGAACGGGCTTGTTCGGATCCCTGTCCAACACACACAAAAATAAACCATTATTTGATAAGTTACGGATGGCTTCAGTAAGTGGGTCTCTGTGTGTCACCTACATGGGCTTTGATTTGTGTCTGTACTGCCACTGTCTGTCCTCTAGATGGCGCTGTTTCTCTGGTTAAATAATAACTCACAGTTTCACATTGACTTCCGCGGATCTGTCTGTGTGTCAGTTTAACACAGTTCACAGATCACACTCTTTAGTTCAGGTGTGTGTGTGTGTGTGTGTGTGTGTGTGTGTGTGTGTGTGTGTGTGTGTGTGTGTGTGTGTGTGTGAGAGTGTGTGTGTGTGTGTGTGTGTGTGTGAGAGTGTGAGTGTGTGTGTGTGTGTGTGTTAATAAAGCTGTACTGTGACAATGTGATGTGACCTAAAATACTAATTGCTTCTTATCTGGTGTCACTGTGAACAAAATGTAATTAATTGTAATTAATTGTGAATGTCAGTTATAGTTAAAATGACTTTATCTTTCTTTAGTGGAGATCATTAAAAACAGAGCCTGTGAATAAATGAACTGTAACTGCTGTAACCCTCACAGACTCAAATCTATCATTCATGATGCTATTAACTGCAAAACTGTTCAGCTTTATTTTGTTGTGCTTCTTATTATAGCTTCACTTTACAGGCAATAATGCACAAATTCATTCTGTTCTGTGTGTTGAAATATAACCAAAAATAAAATCAGTGTAAACTTCTTCATTATAGTGAGAATTTTAAACCCTTTTCATTTTCACTGCAGTGACAGTAACTGTTACAAACAACAAAATATTCTTTAAAGCTGCAATCTGTAACTTTTTTATTATAAATGAATAAAATTCAGTTATTGAGCAAGTGTTCAAAACAATCAAACAATTATAAACAGGGATGTGATAGCAGCTCAAACATTACAGACTGCAGCATTAATAACTTTGTGTTTATAAATTAAATCATGCAGCTTTAGAGGGATATTGGGAGATGGATGCATTCCTTAAACACCAGCTTTTAACAACTGGTACTTTAAAGTGTTGGGCGTTTAAAGGGCTGCTGTGCTGGTTTTACCCGGTCTTTGCGAAGTTGGTCCAGTAGGTCATGACGACGGCACTCAGCATGATGTCATTGCGGGAGAAGTTGCAGGGAAAGAGTTCTGTTGGGCCGATGAGTGGAATCCCAAACACATACGGCAGCTCGTCGCCGTGCGCCGCATCTGCCCACGGAGGCTTCATGGGGCTCTGGCAGTGATGGTAGAACGCGTAGAAGAAGGTGGGAGAACCGTAACGCGCGTGCAGGTCGGCCGTCACCACAGCCGGCTCCACCCACTGGTGGTCTGTAAACATGGCCACCAGAGTTTTGCGTCGAGTCTCGGGATTATCCCGATCGGCCCAGTCGGTGTACATGAACTTTATGGTCTCTCTGAGGGTGTCCTTCCCTTCCGGATATCCGTAAAGTCCATCCACAAAATCAGACACTGTAAAGTCAAAATCAGAGCCTGAAACTCCTCCCTCCTCTGGCTCCACCACACCTTCTATAAAACGAAACCCCTCCCCCTGGTTGACACCCAACATGATGTCATAGTTGAGGAACTCCCCCTGCTCCATGAGCACCTCCGGGTCATCGGGTATGAGGTCACCATCGATCACAGGCCCAAAGGCCACATGGAAGCGGGCTGGCTGAATCTCCTGCTCCACCAGCTCCCTGTAGCTGCGCTTCTGCATGCAGAGAACCAGATCCTGCAAAACACACACCGGCCTCAGCACTGACACCAGCTCACTCTTCTCCAGTAACCAGGGGATAGGCTATTGTGTGTGGTTGCTAAGGGACTGCTGTAGTTAGTTGTTGCTAGAGTATTCTGGATGGTTGCTAAGGCATTGATAGATGGATGCTAGGGTGTCACCCCCCATGTCTCAATGATATTAAGCCAAACATAATTCTGTAATAATAAATAAAAAATGTCTCTGAAAAATGATGTCAAACATCTTTGAGTCTTACGTGTGTATCAAGAACGTTACAGCCGACCCGTTCTGCCAGGAGGCGTGTGTATTTCACAGGCTGATAGTTCACTGACCAGCTGGACAGAGCTGACCCGCTCTGAATGATCGCCCTGTGAAACAAACCTAGAGAGAGAGAGAGAGAGAGAGAGAGAGACACACACACACACACAAGTGAATGTCAAAAATAAAGCATGAAATTTCACATTAATATTCCTGCTCAATAATTGTCTTCATTTGTATTAGAAAAGGACGTCTGTCATGAAACAGGGTCATTTCACAACCTCTGCTACTGTATTTAAAACATTTACAGTTTTAAATAAGATGCCAGCCAATCAGCTAATGATCCGTGTCTGTACTGAGTGCTGAGGTTCTGTGTGGTCTTGCTTTATTGCTGCTGTGTAGAACATTTCTTTGAATATGTGTGTGTGAGT
>JBAJNP010010496.1:0-16319 GCA_036877545.1 Yasuhikotakia modesta
GTATGGGAAAGTCTATTTCATTAAATTCATGTCTAAATTTCATCTATATATCATGTGACCCACTGAGAAAGACCAAGTCCAATCAGACCCTGATTCTGGGCGGGCAGAACCGTCACCAGCCATCAGACAAAAATTGAACATGTTTGTGTCCCTGAAATTAAGCATCTTTGACCTAAAAAAAATGTGAGCGGAGGGTCGCAGGCATACCTGAGGAATTCTGGATCCACAAGGGATTGACTGGAAAACCACTTTTTTTTTTTGACCCAAGAGATAAATACAGGAGCCAAATCATGCCAATACTGGCATGGTAGTGATGCACTCTGGGTAGTGATGCATTCTGGGTAGGGTACCTGACAGCAATGCTTAGCTCTCCATCTGACACCTATGACCGGGTTTGACTGCAACAGCTCCTGAGAGAGCGAGAGAGAGAGAGAGAGATAGAGAAAGAGTCAGAAGTTGAGGAGGAACAGGTATCTGCGTTCTGGATGTTTCCAGGGTTTTTTAGGGTCATTTTTAGAAAGATGTTTCCAGTTTCAGGTCCAGAGGGGGAGAGGGAGAGAGAGAGAGAGAGAGAGGAGAGAGAGAGAGAGAGAGAGAGAGAGTGGGAGAGAATGCAGGAAATGCAAACAAATACCTCAAGTTCCTTCAGGGCATCCCGCAGCTTCTCTGGACGACGGTTACTAAGGTACCATGGGTAACCCCGACCTGAGTGACAGAGAGAGACAGAGAGAGAGAGAGAGAGAGAGAGAGAGAGCACAGGTATGAAATGCTGCATCATGAATCATATTTTATTTGAATATTTCTATTCCTAGACAAATCATCATTCTTTAAAAACAAGCTTATAGGGTCATTGACAAAGAGGTCAATATATAATGACGTATTTCTCACTCTCTGCAAACTGCTGTTTCTCACTGTAGTAATGCTGATCTGAGGAACACACTGCAAACAGAGGAAACAAAAAACAACAGTGAGATAAAAAACATTCTCCTGTCTTCTCTTATTCAAAATGTGAATAACCTGTATGTGCATAAACACTTCCTGCATGTTAGCATGCTAGCACATGGGCACATGTTGACCTTTCACCCCTATGTGTTTACGTGTGCGTGTTTGCCACAGAAAGTCATGAAGTGACATAGGCAGGCATGTCCACAAAAAATATATAACAGACTAAACTCTGTTCCCTCTGTCTTATCCCCCAGGTCTAACCCTCCAACCCCCAATGGGGGGCAGAAAAAAAGCCCCCTTTCTCACAACAGCATGTGTCTCCTTTCCCTCTACTGGTGGTCGTGAGAAACGACAGAAAACTAACAGAAAGAAACACATAAACACGTCCAACAAAAACTTAAATTATAAACACTGTGATAATGGATCTAATATTCTGATCTTCTCAATAATAAACAGAAGCGTGAGAAATAAACGTTATGTTGCATTATTCTGTTCCTCTGAGACTTCAGTGAGGAATTAACCATCTAAAAATCTCAGATAATGAGACTTTAACAGACAAAACACTTGAAATACAAAACAAACAAAACTTTCAAGTGTAAACTTTGTATGTCTGACGGTTAGGCCGCGCTATTAAAATACAAATAATTCATAAATTCATTATTTATGTATAACTTAATTCTAAAACACACTAACCTGGTTCTCCTTTGTCATAGAATTGGTGTGTGCCAATATCTTTATCTGTGAAAAGGTAAATAAATAAAGATTAAAAGTTTATTGCAGGAAACAGGCAGAATGAATTTAATCTGTACTGTGTTGAGGAGTTGATGAGGTAAAAACTTTGAGAGAAAAAGTTTGTATTGTGAATCTCTGACTGAATCTGATGAAAGATTTCTGATGTAAAGATTTCTGATTTTCTGATCTGATGTTTGGCTGCTCATAGACTGTGTACCTCTGACAGGAAATAACAAATACAGATAGACTACACCCTTTTAATCCATCCATCTATCCATTTGTCCATCTATCTGTCCATCCATCCATCCATCCATCCATCCAAAAACTATAATTAACGCTAATTAGAGGCCCCAACATGCCCATATAAAGACATATTAATGGTTAAAATGTACTGGTGCAGTAATAACTACCATTATTGTCTGACACAGCAGTTTAAATCTCTTCAAGAATTAGTTTCTATTATTACACCAAACAAAGGCAGAGAGAGAGAGAGAGAGAGGGGGTCTGATCGTGTGAAACAGAGATGTTGAGAGTCTTTGAATGGACTTTACCTTGGACTTGCAGGTTGTTCCTGAAAGACCAAAACTGAAGTTCTGTCAGGCAGAACGCCATCGGATCAGAGCCAAACAGGAGTCTGTTCAAACAAGAGCGAGAAACCGGTGAGAACGAGGACAAAACAATAGCAGACATGTGCAAAAACGTCCTGTAACGTGAGACTTTAAAGAGGTGGAGAGAACACACAGGATTGTTTTAAAGGGCTATAGCTAGTTGTTGGAAAACAACTAGCTATGAGGAAAGGACATCAGTTTGAGTCTGATACACTTACAAAAACATCCACAAAAGCAAGAAGAAGGTCATGACTCCATCATAAACCTGCTGGTCCAGGGGATAAGAGAGAAACGCAGACATTTCTTAACTTTGTCTCTATCATAATTCACATTAACACACATTAGATGCAGAAGCTTAGAGCAGAAGTTCTGAGCTTTAATCTGAATTCTTCCATCGCATCAGTCCAGGCTTGACTCCTAACACAGCCATAAACATGGACATAATAAACCGGGACTCATACACTCACAGCGGCTGCTAAGTACATCTGTAAACATCATTAGAGACAAATGACCAGGATAAAAGTGGGCAAGAACAGAGAATAAAAAGGGTTTATATTTACTCAGAGACTCTGTGGGGGCTAGTCTGGGTCACGCTTCACGCTGCAGGAATTTCTCATCCTTTAAGAATCGCTGCGATCACATTTTCTACTTTGTGTTCGTTTTTCTGTGACTTTCAAACACAGGCTGGAGGTTGTTTGCTAAATAAATCCTGGTGACCAAAACCGCAAGGTGCCTTTAAACGATGTGACCAGAATCTGTCAGTGTGCAGTGTGATGACAGTGAGACAGGTGTCAGTAGGTCCGTGTTTTTTGTTGTTGGATTTATTGTCCCTGCCAGCATTTATCCCCTGACAAGGAAGAAACTGCTTTTTTTCCTTTAGGGTGAGAGAGTGAACAACACAACTGCAGATATATGTACACACACACACACACACACACACACACACACACACACACACACACACACACTCTATATAGTTTGTTAGAAGATTCTACATAGTGCTGATGTCACACAATTGCAGTGTTGTTTGCGATGAAGTGTTATGTTTGTACCGCTGACAGAGACAAACAAAGTTATTATACACCTTATACATCCTTTCACCTGTCGGTCTGAGCATCACCGATGACAGGAAAGTTCGACTGGGAATTCCAAACATCTGGATCGTTACAAACACAATGGATTTAGTTTTAATGGACGCCCACTTTATTGTATCACACAAATGCATGTTTGGTTGATGGTACACATGTATCGTCTCTTTCTCTTTATATGGGGAAAATCCTCAAACGCAGAGGGCTGCCCCAGGTCAGTGGACACAATAGCAAGGAAGCACACGGCTGTGTCAAGCCACATCTTGTCAGATCCCGTATCAGTTTTCCCAGCAGGGACCCCGCCGGGCCGGGGCAGAACTCTGATCATTCAGCAGCGGTTAAAGTATTAAAATGGTTCTGAGAGCTCTTGTGTTTCTGACATCACCCTGTGTGTGTGTGTGTGTGTATGTGTATGTGTGTGTGTGTAATGTTAACTAAGTGAACCTGTCAAGCTAGTTAAGAGCTAAAACTCTCTCAGTGAAAGTGGCGCCAGGTTAAAAAGTCAAACTGATGCAACGCAACAGTTTATTCCCAGCAGACAGTTTCTGAAATGTAAAAATACTTTATGAGGGATTGTAAAATTACAGGGAGGTGATGAAATATGATTTATGCCTTTTAAGGTTGTTCTTACAAAGAATGTATAGTAATAAATTCAATTTTAAAAATACATAAAAATGAAATTGGAAACGTATGTTTTCTAGTTTGTGGCTTTCCTTAAAAGCAAACATGACATTTAAAGTCATCCACACACAGTCCCACACTGTCTATACAAACACAGAAAGATTAACAGACAATACAAGAATGTTAAGAAAACATTTCAGCTCAGCATTTCAACACATTTGCTGGCTGTGAACAGTTCACTGGCATGGCTTAAGCATTTAATAGTGAGAATAACAGACACAGAGGTGTCGGCATCATACGGATGTGTGTAAATGATTTGTACTTGACTGCTGTGTTTTTTCCTCTGACAAATGGCATTGGATCAAAGCTTGCCCCTCACACACACACACACTGGAAACCACATCTACCTTGTCAATCCATACAAGAGGATGTGGTTAAAATGACAACATCTAACATCTGTACACAAACCTGGGGCACAGCAAGTACAGACCTAATCCCTACAATGAATGAGAGAAAACAAACTCACAAAACCAGGAACCGGTCCAAAATGCTCTCTCTCTCTCTCTTTCTCTCTCTCTCTCTATTGTGCAGTGAGTGTAAAGGCTGGTTCTCTAGTTTAGGGGATTTGATTTAATGCAACATATTCTGATCGCTGGACAGTAACAACCACACAAGAATAACTTGAACAGCAGCCTTTGGTCCCCTGGGCAATGATTTAATGATGCTGCTAAAGCAAACAAAAATAAATACAAACTCAGACAAACTTCAGTGGGATTTGTGTGTCCCTGTCAGTCAAGAGAACTACAACCTGGAACATGAATTTAGTTTAGTTAAGTAGCAGAAATCTTTTGTTTTATGCCACAAAACTGGCACTATACTGACTATATTTGCTCAAATCTAGGCCACTACAAACACATTCTTCAACCTTTTTTTAACTTATTATAGATGTAAAAATCTATAGCCTATTTTTAAAAAATTATTTGTTAATACGTGGAATATAAATCGTTTCAATCTGTTTTCCCATCCTCTGTATTATGCAAAAAAAATAGTATACAGACACCTTGTGGTCGTGTTTAAAACTACAGCACAAACCCACGCCACAGAGACACTCACTATCACTGGTTTAGCTAACAGACAATAGAAAACATTCATATAATGTACTAGTATATTATATAAGGGTTTTGGTGGATTACTGGCAGACAGTGTCAGATTATAAGCAGATACAGCTGATTTTCAATAAAGCAGATCAATGTGATATGAAATTGTGAACAGACTAAAATAAGAGCTATTTCAAATCACAAAAATACGGGTTTTGTTCATCGTAATCCTATCAAAATCCCGTAAAATCCCAATGAGGAACATGTATTCGTTGGCACACTGTGTTTCCAAACACTGCCGATTTTATCATTAATGACATGGGTGAACACAAATGGTTTCAGTTAAAGAAATTTCATGGACTAGTAATATCACCAAACAATGAGATCACCTGTTAAATCCAGCTATAATCTCCTCTATGGATATTGCACAACAAACATATCGCCTTATCAACAAAATAAGCAAATCTGAATTTACTGTCTTTGTACCTGTTGGATTGACCTCGGATCACATTAAGCATTTAGATTAAATGACAAAACCTCCATTTTCATGCTCTCCCACCCACATTCACACACTGTTTTTTATTTTTATCCCTCAATAAAGGAAACATTTCCCACAATGCACTTCTGCATTCTAAGGTCACAGAGCGCACATCGGGTCCACAAAAAGGTCCACAAAACCTGTGGAAAAAAACACATTTAAAGAAACAGAACTGGATAAAGTCATCCGAGCGTAAGATGATGGTGTTGAGCTCAGTCAGGGGCAGCAGAAAAACACAACAGCAAAGATATTTTTCAAAATACAAAATTATAAAAAAGCTTTAAATCAATCGGTTGGTTGATTAATAAGTTATAACAAAAGTAACCTATTAATAAATACATAAGCAATAAACGGACATGATAAACTTTTATCTGCACTAAAATTAAACAACCTTTGGCTGAAAGAATGAAAAATCTTACTTAAATATAAATTGAGACAGAATAAAAAGAATTGCTGACAACAAATAGCACTTCATACAAGCATAAATCTGCCTTTTCATAAGGAAAACCAAAAAACAAAATATTATTTCATTTTTTTATAGTTTGACAGGTAGAAAGTTGACCAGCATTTATCAGAGATTAAAGCCTGACTTGAGACCCAGTCAAAGCTGGTCTGGATTATTCTAGAGTTTCAGTCTTCAGCAGCTGTAATCTTATACTAATCTATTCAAGTATTTTAAAACTGTGTTCACAAGTTTGACACTCATGTCATGTTTCAGAATAAGGGCTGTGTCAGTTAGAGGCTAAATGTGTTTAAAGAAGCCATCGTCTAACACACAAAACAATAGTTCAGTTAAAAGCTCAACATTAAGTGCAAACATGCAGAAAAATTCTGTTATTTCTAAAAACGACTTACAAAGTTCACCAGAAACTAAACTTAAAACCAAAATGACAATTTTGGTTACTCCTATATGACTAAAATCTGCATTATTACAACAGGATCTTAATAAAATGAGTTTACTGTAAACTTTAAAGGTAATTTATTTCAGAACAAAAACATTTCTGTAGTCTACAGCGGTAGCAGAACATTTCACAGAGGACTCGGCGTGTTACAAACACCAGTCTCACCATACGCAGTGTAAACGAAAGAGCCGGAGGCAGACAAAAAAAGAACAGAACAGAAAAACGAAGGAAAGATCAGACATTTTTTCATTTAAGTGCTGAAAACTACATCCAGAGATCTGATCCAGCCTTTGCATGAAGTCAGTTAAAAAATCTTAAACTAAAATCTTGTTTGTGACTGTATTTTGAAGAGTGTTGGTGCGGTTCTTTGTTTTGGACACAACATGAGAAGCAACAGTATCCTGGGCTGCTTTGTAAGGAGGTTGTAATGAGTCTGTAATGAGCTCATGTTAAATGCAGGGGTAAGATCATGTATCTCACCCAGAGCCCTGAACAACATAACTGCCCTCTTACCCTCTATATCACACAATTATATCACACACACTATTTCAGCACAGTCAACACAGTCTAGATATTTTACTCTGAAGTTCTTTGTGTCTTCTGAGACCGAATAAAAGCCTTTGCACTAGAAACCATAAAGTGTTTGGAAAGTGTTTGGATAAACAGTTATCTGACTATTCTTCAAAAGGACTTTGTTTACTAATACAGCCCAATTTACAATGCACACAATCTACAACATATGCAAACACAATACAGACACCAAATCCTTTTTCACATCCTGCTTTACACATTCATTTAATACCTTCGTGAAGAAAGATTGAATCTCTGTTGATTTAATGTTGTTATTAGGATGTAAAGTTAAGTCATACTTCTGCATTTGATATCAGTGCAAAACAATAATGGACATACAGTGAGTTTTATATGGTTGGCACATGTTATTCATCTCCCAGGCTATAAACAAGCAATACCTTTATAATATACGACAGCCTCTATAATGCATAAATCCAATGCACCTCATATCATGATCATGACATTATTAATACCAGGTTACTTACCAGGTTTAGTTGAAAAACCTCTAGCTGATAAAAATGATGCGGCAGGTTGAAGGTTGCGGATGTTTTCGTTTGCAGACGTGAAAGTTGAAAATGCACGCAAACATAAAGTTGTTGTTTGGATGTTTAACTTGTGTGAAGAGTTTAAAAGCAGTTTCACACTATATTGCTGTTGCTAACCAATGCCATGTACATAATGCAATCGCCATGCAATCTCTCCATCCCTTTATTTCTCCAATCTTCCGTTTACTTTTCTCTCATGTCGCTGTTTTATAAATATTACGGTAACGTTTAATAACTTCCGGGTTGCATTTGGTAAGTTTTGGGCTTAAACATAATAAACATCTAATTGTTTACAAACTATTCCTCCCTTGAAAACGTTTGCCAGGAGTTTGACACACATTTAACACCAGTTGATAACCTATAAAAATCGTCAATTTTCCTTATTCTTCATTATTTTATGAGCAAATAATGGTTTTATTTACACACATTTTCAGTTCAATGTTTTCTCTTATGCAAAAGGGCCGGACCTGCCGGTATGTGTTTTGTTGCGGTGGCATAAATGTAGTTTTATGATATGTTAAATCAATGGCTGGTATGGTCAATAAAAACTACATTACCCAGAATGCACGCCGGCGCAGTGACAACCTGTTGCCACGATAGGGAAGAATTATTGACCCGGGGTTGGGCATCATCCGTGCAGTTGAGTCGCTGTCATCTTGGCCTGAACTATCTGAAAATGGTAGGAAAAACTATATTTTAACTTACATTTACATGCTAAACTTGTCAATAAAGATCTTCGTGTTGGTGTAAAAATGAATTAAGGCATTAAAATGAAATCAGTAGATAGATTTCGTAAGCCTGCAGACTTAACATTACTTGTTAAATGCATCGCTTATTTTTGCATGTGATATTTTTAATGCATGACCTTTTGCAAAGTACTTAAAACGTCTTTTTTCATTTATTGACTTTTTACCCCTTATTGACTTTATACCCCTTTTTTACCCCTTTTACCCCAAGCAAAACGATTCTGCAACAAGCAGATTTCATAGCAAAAATGTTTCAAAAAGCTTCTATGGTGAAACTTATTACAGTGATTGAAAGTCTCTTAGTCTTGTACAGTTTGCTTGCTGTGTGCAGGTTAAACTTAATTAACCTTGTTGTCCTGTGTGACATTGACTGCACTGTTGACAACAGTTCTTCCTGTTCTTCTCACTGTATTTCTATCTCATGCTTCATCCCTGTTGCCCAGGCTGAACCTATAAGAGTCCTGGTGACTGGAGCTGCAGGGCAGATCGCGTACTCCCTGCTGTACAGCATTGCTAAGGGAGACGTCTTCGGCAAAGATCAGGTACAGGCAGGATTTGTCTCATGCGTGTGTTGTCACACCCTGTTAATGACTAATTCCAGGAAAAGGTGGGAGATGTTTTTTGGCAACCAGCTGTTGTTGTGGAGTTGACAGGTGGAGGTGAAAAGAATCCGTGAGTGACTCAAATCACCTTTTCTCTTTGTCAGCCTCTGGTTCTGGTTATGTTGGACATCACTCCCATGTTGCCTGTGCTGGATGGTGTTGTTATGGAGCTGCAGGACTGTGCCCTGCCTCTTCTGAGAGGTACACACACAAACAGACGCCATAATAAACTGTGCTGAGAGAGACCCTGTGTTCTCTGGACCGTTCTGTAGACTTTGCATTGCTAAAATCTGATTGGCTGTCAGTATGATCACAGCTGAAAGGAGGCAAAACTTACGACTGTGTTTCCTGTCAGAGGTTTGTATGGGAAGGTTGACGGTTTGTGGCTGTCAACTATCAAGTGTACAGAACCAACAACCATAAGATCTACAGACACCTGATTTTCACTAAATATATGAACCACGTTTGTTTTGAAATTATATGTGTTTAGGGAAAATATTATTTATTATTTTATACATTGTGAAATTATCTGCAGTACAGTTATGCTGTATTTCTTTTGTAAACGTTTATATAGTATTTGGTGATTCTCATTTGATTTTCATTTCATTATTGTCAAAATATTAACATTGTCAAATTTCTTTCACCCCATATACACCTCAATAAACAGTTTATTTTGAGATTTATATATCAGCGTCATTATTGGCTGTAAATGGATGTTATGTTCTGAACGTTTGAATAACGTTTGTCTGTTTGTTTGTGTTCCAGAGATCATTCCAACTGATAAAGAGGAAGTTGCGTTTAAAGACCTGGACGCTGCTATCCTGGTGGGCTCCATGCCGAGGAGAGATGGGATGGAGAGGAAAGATCTTCTGAAGGCAAACGTCGCCATCTTTAAATCTCAAGGGGCGGCGCTCGACAAATACGCCAAGAAAACTGTCAAGGTGACGTTTTGTTTTAGACGCGCGGCTGGAGTGTTTAATTCTGTTCCATAACTGGCATAAATTACTGCTTAATGTGTTATAAACACAAAACACAAAGTAATCAAACACATTTTTACTGTCACAAACATTGTTACTTTAAAATGTAGTTTAACTTTTAAACTTTAAACTGAACCAGCTCAAGTAGACTAAAGTAAAGGCAAATAACTAATATTATATGTGTTCTGTTTTTATATCATATCAAATTGAACATCACAGGTTCTTGTTGTTGGTAACCCAGCGAACACCAACTGTCTGATCGCGGCTAAGTCTGCCCCCTCCATCCCTAAGGAGAATTTCTCCTGCCTCACACGCCTGGACCACAACAGAGCCTGTTCCCAGGTAAGAGCTGCCCTGTGCACCTCACAGAAGCCTTACAGTTCCGGCGGTCAGTTTTGATGACGAGTCCAACACAATGTTCCTCCAGGTGGCGATGCGGTGCAGCATTTCGGCAAACGGTGTGAAGAACGTGATTATTTGGGGGAACCACTCGTCCACGCAGTACCCGGACGTCCATCACTGCAAGGTGAACGTACAGGGGAAAAATGTGGCCGCTTTTGATGCCGTAAAGGACGATGCCTGGCTGAAAGGCGACTTCATTTCTGTAAGTGATGTCTTTCTATTCCTGTAGAGGTCTGCAGCCTAACCAAAGCATAGCTAACACTCATCTGCGTTCATATGGATACAGGTTGCTTTATTATTTTATAAATAATCAGTTGTAAATAAATAATATGATTTGGAAAAAATCTCTCTCTGTCTCTTAGACTGTGCAGCAGCGTGGCGCTGCTGTTATTAAAGCCAGGAAACTCTCCAGCGCCATGTCGGCCGCCAAGGCGATCTGTGACCACATGAGGGACATTTGGACAGGCACTCCTGAGGTCAGCTTTGTAGGGGTCCTTCATTAGAGACAGATACTGGTTTAAAACCTGTGTGTGACCTCACATCAACACAGTGAAGGTACGTCATCATAACTGTTGCTATGTTTTTTTTTGCAGGGAACTTTCATCTCAATGGGCGTCTATTCCACTGGAAATTCCTACGGAATACCTAAGGATCTCATTTACTCATTCCCTGTTACAATTAAGGTATGTTGGGAAACTTACAAAATCTGTCTTTAATTTAAAATGTAAACAATTTTAAACTGAACCATTTTAGCCTCTGTTGATAAACAGAGTGTCACCTCATGTGCTTCTCTCTTTATCAGGATAAAACCTGGAAGTTTGTTGATGGACTGGCCATCAACGACTTCTCAAGAGCAAAGATGGACGCAACAGCAGCAGAGTTAGTGGAGGAGAGAGACACTGCTGTTTCTTTCCTGGGTGTGTGACTAGAAAACCAACCATCTACTCCAAAAGCACGTCTATAAAACACTCCTCAAGTTTTCCTGCCCCTGTAGCTCTGACACAAATCTAGAACCACTGCATTTTAGCCAAAGGTCCAGTTCGGCTAAATCCAGACACTCGCTAAGAATTCAGAAATGAAATTTAGTTCTTTAGGTCTTTGTTTTTCTGTCCTGTTTTTGGTCCGAATCTAGACTCTAGATCTCTGCCGTCTTGAAAAGCTGGAGCAGAATAAGTATAAAAATCTTGTGTCATTATGTCATGCTAACTGTTACATGTCCAACAACATTTGGTCAAAAACTATGGAGAAATGTTTCATGTTTTTAAAAGTGCAATGAAAGTGCGATTATTGTAACAGACGGTTCAATGTATTATCCCACAATAAAACCTGGAAGTGAAATGTATTTGTTTATAAAAGACTGTTTTGTAAAAAAAATACATGATACACCACAGTTTACAATTGATACAAGATGCACACAATACAACCTTAATCTTAACACAACCACTGTCAATAAATTGTCATTTATTGTTTAGAGTAAAGATATTTTTTTCTATTCTAGTGCACATCAACAAAGAAATATTGCATTAAATACTGGTGTGAAGTGTCTGTTCAGTTAAGGGCACTACATAGTGCGCACTGCATAGATTGATGACGTGGCCACTCTAGTCTTGACCGCATTAGCCAATGACGTGCAACCGCTGTAAAAAGCCGCGCGCCTATTGGCTGTTGCGAAAAGGTCACGCCCACCTTTAAAAAAAATAAAATAAATATTTGATAATATTATAAAGTTGTTAATTTAAATTAAACTAAAGTTACCAAAATAATATTTGCTTAATAAAAAAATAAGCGATGCATTAGTTTATAAAGGACGCGTGTCGGGTATCACAAGTATCTGAACAACGTTTAAAAGACAGAAATGTATTGAAATACGTCATTTTTGTTGGAAACACGAAATAAAACATTATAACAGCGTTAAACGTTAAAACGACGCGACCAGTTACACGAAACAAACACAAGCGATGGGAGAACAAGCGCCTCCGCGGGCGCGTCGCTGTTACTGGGGGAGGAAAGTTCCGGTCCGCCGTCAGCGACCCGACGCGTCTCCCGCCGTCAGAGTAAGACGCTTCAGTTTCACGTTCACGGTCGCTTTGCGTTCATAAAACCACGCGATAGCTTTTCTCGACGTGCTCCATCCCTTCGTTTCTCGACGTGCTCCATCCATTGCGTTTCGTCTGCGACGTTTCACCGATGCAACCCGGAAAACGCCCGGAGCGTCCGCGGACGGGGTCGTGCGCGGTGTGAACAGCGTGAAAATAAACAGCGTGAAAATAAAGGCGAAAACACCGCAATAAATGAACTTTTCAGTTTATCATTGGTGCAAAACAGGACGATCTGGCCATGCGTCGCAAAACCATCGCGGATCGGTTCATAGCATCGACGTCGGCAGCGTGGGAACCTTTATCTCAACCATCACGTCGTAATAACTTAAGCCTGCGGTAATAAAACGATGCATGCATGGAGTTAAAGTTACGACGAGGTCTGGGAAGTGAAACTCGACGTGTTGAATCAATGCAAAATAAATAGAGAGAGAGATAGAGAGAGAGAGAGTCTTAAAAGTTCAAGTTAGTTAAAGCGCACCTTCAACTTTTAGCGTGTAAAGGTCGTTTCTTTGCTATATAGTTAGTGGGAGGAGAAAAGAAAAGAGAGAGAGAGAGAGAGAGAGAGAGAGATGGTTCATTTAAAGGCTCTCTCGACAGGATGAGAGAATCTATCAGCTGACCTCCCATTTACAATTACTGTCACTATTATTATTATTAATAATAATAACAATAAGACCTGACTATAAAAGCACGAGATTTCTGTCTGGTGTTGTGATTTTTTTAATCGCATTTACTTGGATACCGACTGTAGAAAAATGACGCTTTACGTGGAAGGTAAGAAAACTCATGTGTTCATGTGTTGAACCTAATATTAGGTTAAAGTTACTCTTTTAGATACATCTGATGTAAGTCGTTGATATCTGTTCATCTGATAGCTGGATCTTATAATAATAATAATCTGTATGTGGTAATAATATACTGATCTTATAATAATAATCTGTATGTGGTAATAATATACTGATCTTATAATAATAATATGCATGTAGTAATAATACTGATCTTATAATAATAATGTGTATGTAGTAATAATACTGATCTTATAATAATAATGTGTATGTAGTAATAATACTGATCTTATAATAATTCTGGTTACTGAGAGTTTATGAAAGTAACATGGAGTCAAAACTTTCATTAAACTCGTTGGCAGTTTGTTGGCGTATCAGAAACTCGTGGCAGAAAGTGTTAAATGAAATGGTTTTAAATACAGATGAAATGTGGTCAGACGAGACTGAGTTAAGTCTTGCATGTAAAAGTTCCTTGTCAGTTCTTCCTAAGAAGTTTCCACAAACTCACAATCTTTTCTTAAATAAACTCCAGCTTTATTAAACAGAGTCACACACACACACGTTCTCCTGACAATAGAGCGTGTTGGTGGTAGAACAGGAAAATTTGAGTCACACCTTCATCCAAGTCCGTTTCCAACTAAAGTTACACAATAGTCTCCCACTTTCTGTTTGTTAGACTTTAAAGTCATTTAACTGCAGATTTGCAGGTTGACAGTTTAATGAATAATGTGTCATTTTATGTTGCCAAACTAAACTGAGTTTGTTTCAGTCTTTGCACTGATTCCTAAAATAATAAGTGAATATAGTCGACATCTTTAGACACTAATAAGTTGATCATTAACCTGCAGGATTACAGACGTAGTAGGTTGGCAGTTTCACAGCTAATTAACCCTGAACACGACGGACGGCTGTTACTCTCAGCAAACGCTCTCGATAAGATATCTGTGCTCATGGCCCTTGGAATGACAGTTTCTTCATCACAGAGTAATAACAGCTGTGGTATAACCTCAAAACCAGCCGCCAGTTTCCTAGTCATACACATGTATGTTGCTGTAATGTATACAGACATAATTCCTGTCAAAACCTTCTGTACTTGTGCTTTATTATGTAAATTAACACAAATTAGCGATAACTGTAGATGTCTGTATCTTCTGGGACATCTGGAGATCATGTGGGGTTTTCTTCAGTGTGAAGGCGCTGCAGTAGATGTAACCTCGTGATGTTTGATCCTAACTGTAGGTCTGAGTAAGGAGTTACCGAGCGGCATCATCGCGATGGCAGAGTTTCAGGAAGTCATGCGGCGGCAGCTGGAGAGCTCCATGCATGCAGAGCTGGAGAAACTGCTAGCTACAGCCAGAGGTGCCGACATGGAGGTGAGAGACAACAAACACCTTCTGCTCAGAACCGTGACTCTCAGTCGCACGTGTTCTGGTGGGTCCAACTGACCAGCCGTATTTATTATAAGAATGATTGATGTAGGTGTGATCAGAGAGTTGTGAGAGGAAACTAGTGCAAAATGTAAATAAGTTCAAGCCAATGTTTAATTAGCATCACTGTGAGACCACCTCCATTCTCTTTCTCTGTCTGTCTCTCCCTCTCTGTCTGTCTCTCCCTCTCTCTCTGTCTCTCTGTCTGTCTCTCTCTCTCTCTCTCTCTCTCTCTCTCTCTCTGTCTCTCTCTCTCTCTGTCTGTATCTCCCTTGCTCTCTGTCTCTCTCTCTCTCAAGTTACATTCTGAAAACTGTGCGATTCAGTCTTCTGATTGGCTGATAAACTGATCTGCTTGATCCAATCATCTGTTTGAAACCATTGTTTTCTCACTTCTGCTTGGTGATGCTAGCAGAGCAGAAACTAAACGCTTTAGCTCTATGTATACTAAACGTATACAGTCGGGTGTGTGTTGAAATACAGGATCTGTGCTGTGTAAATACGGCCTGTCCCAGCTGTAGACATCTCCCCTCCAGCGACAGTGCCGCTCCAGCGCTCACTAAAGGTTTATGTATCAAATCTGCACTTTGATTAGAGTAAAGAGTAAACTTTAGGCTCTCTGCAGTTTTCACAGGCTTCATTTTTAATGACACACTCAATAACTGCGAGGACTCGGCACTGACTCTCAGAGGGGTGCAAATTATTTTACATGGCCTTAGGATTTTAATAACTAGATTGTACCGAAGAACATTATGAAGTTGTTAAATGAAGTCAGGCACAAACTGCGCTATTTGTTTATTTGTAATAGTACTTTACAATCGTTGCTTCTCAGACAAATTATCAGACAAAAATCCGAGGCGGTCAATAACCGTTGTTGGTGACTTAAATTCACACATAATCTTTGAAGGTTGAGTTTAAGGTGAAAGTTTAGTCCTCTAAACAGGAAGCAGTGAGAACATGTTTGGTGTGAATAATTTGCTGAATAACTCACTCAGTTTTTGTCTGTTTTCTCCTACAGGTGTCCAGGAAGGAATTTGAGGGTTTCAAGAAGATCTTCCATCGATTTCTGCAGGTGAAGGGTCCTTCAGTCGAGTGGCCAAAAATCAACAGACCCCCAGAGGACTCGGTAAGGTCTCACATTGTACATCAGCCCGTTTCTTTCACTCTTACTAATTGATGTAGGAGAGACTGTTGTGATGTGAATTTAAGATAAGCAAACAGAGGGAGAGTCGAGTCTAACGTTTCTGTTTATGACATAAAATAAGACATTAAAGAGAGAGACAGATGGGGTGGTGTTTGTAAGAGCCTCGTGTGGGCATTAATATCACCTCAGGTCTGAGAATTGGCCAGCTGTGATTAAAAGCTACTGTGATTTTTAGCTGTGATTTTAAAATAGATTTGATAGATGCTCAAAGGTGTGTGAAATTCCTTTCTCATTAACATGTTGGCACATTCATCTATAAACCAATACGATCTTGTAAAATTAAGTACAATAGGACCTTTATCAAACAACTGGTTTGTTATTTAGAAATGTGTGTATAATGACAGGTATGGTTGGAATGGGCTCCATTGTTAGCTTACGGTACACTATGTAACCAAAAGTAAATAATTTCAGCCTCCTGTTAACAGGTTTGG
>JBAJNP010010497.1:0-16319 GCA_036877545.1 Yasuhikotakia modesta
TGTGTGTGTGTGTGTGTGTGCTTAGAAACATGCCATTATCAGACTCTTTAGTTTAACTCTTGAAATTTCATCTCAATATAAAAGAGCAAGGATGAATCTCTAGACACGTTTATGAGCTTTTAGAGACAAGGACTGGCCAGAAGATTTGGACAGCACACTGTGTTTCCACTGCCCATTATTTCATATCCCACATCTGTTACTTTATTTAAGTAAAGGGAAGAGGTACAGTATGGTGAAATAGCCCTAACTTACCTCAAGAAAAGTTTCCAAAACAACAGGCCCTCCTTCATTAAATGATGTTTCATTAAATGAGCTTTACTTATTATTATCAGAAAAATGTAAGGTTCAGAGACTGCTATACTATTTTTACTGTATAAAAACACACTTGTTTAACCATTGAAGCAGACATATTGTATTTCTTACCTTTATCACAGTTCTGGTATTAATCCTAAAATGAATCCATTGGTCAAAAAATGAAAAAAAAAAACGTGCCTTAGAATCCAATAGATTACAGAACATTTTTCACAAGCCTCCTGGTGTAGACTTCCACAGAAGAACACTGTAAAACAAATGTGCTTTACAGAAGTTCATTGAAGATTTCATGTTGGAATAAGAAAACGAAAACCCTTTTGCCACCATTTGTTGTAACACAGAAAGGATTTAGTGAGGGCAAATCTGAGCAACTCTTTGGTGTGGAGCAGGCGACAGATAAAACAGAAATGGTCATCTGCTATTTTGGTCCTGGCAACTTGAGCACTAAAGCTGTCTATACCTCTCGGATCCTAGAGTCTATAACAATTTTCATGTTAACACTGCAGCATTTTCAGTCCCTCAGACACATGGGACACAGTTGTATGGCAGCTCAGGTAAAAGACGAGGCATTTGCCTCTCACAGACAGGCGAGGCAAATATAGATCCTTACATCACCCCACAGGACAAGTCACCAAACCCAGAGTACAGAATAAGTGGCCAGTGCAAAGCGACTCCACCAGTCTATCACAGTTGTAAGGCAAATTCTTTCTGTGGTGCGTCTGTGGCTGCAGCTGCTGCATGAGTGTTTAGGCTCTAGGAAAAGAAAGTTGTTCTTTATTGATGACGTAGACCAGGAAGATATTGATGAACGTGGGCTGGGCACATTGCTGGTCTGATGCGCTGTGTCCACAGCTTGACAATATTTAGATGGAAAAAGAGTTAAAAATTCCCTTTTCTATGACAAAGCAATGCAATTTTAAATTTGCTTTGGACATCTATCTTACTCTCTTCTGCTTTATTTGGTCATTTTAATGTCCCTGCAGCGGTAATTGTAATGTGAGGGTTGTGGGTTCAATTAGCAGAAAACTGATGGGATGTGCCTCAGGTGCGCTGAAAACTGTGTTTCTGTATTTAGTTAGCTGTGGTCCTGTAACGCCTCTACTAAACCTCGAGTTATTTAAGTCACTCTATTTGAAGCAACCTTTATTTCATACAGTAACGGTCTGCCTGTCACACTGGCCATATCTCAGCTGTCAGAACATCACCTGTTCCACCACTGCACAGGCCTGGCTGCCAGGAACACTCGACGGTGCTTCATCCAGTCAAGGCAGTAACATCGTTGGAGCTGTAACACATCTTTGGTAAACAAAGAAAATTGAATTAAAAATAATAGTAATGTGCCGGAGGCAGTTAATTTATTTAATTGTGACTATGTTTAAGGTCTTAAATTATAAACAAAATCGAGCGCTGCATTAGTTCAGGCACATGCATACAGCACAGTGGCCTATGTCCACAAAACACAATGCGTTGGTCTTTTATGATATTCCTGTACCTCGATCCTTGTAATCGTGTGGGTTAAAGACCCTCCCTAATAATATTTGAAGTGTTAGACTCATTGGCTGGGTCAGCAGGTACATCTGGAGCTAGGCTAAGTCAGAAGGAAAGAGCAGACAGCTCCCTATCCTTAGCAACACGCTCTCACCGTTTCCAAACGGCTCTCATGTCCACTCAGCCTCTGATTCCAAGTGAGCAGTCGATGCTATAATAGGACAACTGGAGCACGCGGTCTTTCCATCTTTTGAGGGGGTGGGTGAGGGCGGAGGGAGAGAGGGGTGTAGTCTATTTGAGGTGACGGACATCCACACATGGACAGGCAGTAAAGCACCAAACACCAGCTATCACTTATTGCTTGAGAATGTAGAATGCTTGACCACGGCGGTAGCCAATAAATACTGGTGTGTCTGATCCACTGGCCGCAGCATGCACCGGTGCCCACAGAATGCCCTGCCTGCTGACAGCGAGGGCTCAGAACTAAAGTTCACATGTACTGATGTGACCATCATGCAGCACTTGTTATATAACAATCATAGCTGTTTATGGTTTTGTCAATACATATAGCTATAGCGTATATAGCTTTGTACATTTTTGTAATATCTCTTCCTTTTTTTGTTTTTAATGCTGTCTACAGATGTCATGTGATATAAATTGCTATTATTAACTGCGTCTTTTGCAATAGCTGGAACACAATGCTGGCAACACAAATACAGGCTGCAAACATATCCGCACTTGGTATCAAGGTGTAAACAAACCATGTGACATCAGCGGCAGTCCTTCGGCCCTATGATGCAACTTTTAGGTTTCCTAACACTAGAGATTTAGGAGTCTGAAGACCAATGCTGCCACTGTGGTATGTTTTCAAACATCTGGGATTTTCAGATTTTATGAAATGTTCTTAAAATGGTTCCCCCTGATACAATCAGTGTTTGTTTAATTTCTGTTTGCAATGTAAACGCATGCTTACATTATTAGATTTAGGTTTAGTATGACCTTATAAGACCTTTGTTTGGGAGGGGCTTTCTGCATTACACAATCCAACATGAGTCCCTGGACCAACACCATCCTGCAGGTATTTATAGAAATTAGAAGTGTGTTTGGCAAGGCAAGAGGCCACATGTTCATTTTATAAAGCTACTGCATGAATGTTTTATCAACTACAAAATGGATTCATTTTTACAGAATGTGTAGACACACATTACCATTAAACACCATGTTATAAACGTATGGCATACTGCAGCCTTTTAAGTACTGTGAAGAATGTTTATTCTTCTATATTGTTCTTTTGAAACGGTACATCCGCTATTTTTAAATGAAACTGTGTAACATGAAGCTGTTGATGAACACTGATTTCTTAGTTCCAATGCTTTTGTTCTGTCCATAAACTTCTTAAATATGAATCAACAAACCTGCCTTTTTATTCTCAGAGAAACCAAAAACAGCTGCTTGAACAGAACAGTCCTTTGACCTATATCGTGACACTTGAACAGCCGTGTTGTGGAAGAACGTCGGCGCATGCAACAGAAATGATATCAGATACCCTAGTTAGTGAAGTTTGATTTCAAAACAAATTTGGGCAATAGATGTCATATGCTTGCACTTTAGGCCAAAAGGAAAATAAAACAGGACTGCACATAAAACCTAAGCAACAGCTGTAATACTGAACTCTGAGCTAACAGCAGGCAATAGATGATGCATTACAGTCAATCTTTAAATTTGTCTGAATGTGTATATACTGGCATCAAATTTCTAGACTTTTTAGCAACTGTTACACTTAATGGACAGAACATTAAAGGGCTGCGTGCAAACCATCATCTTATCTAGAAACCATTCTGGTGCACGTACAGGAAGTGAGTTTGTACAGCAGCAGCAGCGTTAGAGACAGACATGAAACCACTGAACAATGTTTGGCTATGGAAGGATCTGCTCGGCCATGTTATTTCTCATCACTGGTAAGTAATTATCATTCTGTTTCTGAAAGTAGGGATGTTTCAAAAGAACTTGGGCAAACCAATTTGGTCGCCACTTGTGCTGCTCTTCTGGACTTCTTTAATGTTTTTTAAATGTTTCACATTGTCCCAAGATGTTTTTACTAACAGTAGAAATGTCTGTTACTCTTAGAGATCTAATCTCCCTTCCTCTGTTCTCTGATGCTGTATACGCTAAATAGGTCATCTAGAAAATACTTGACATGACAAAAAAACAGCGTAATAGTTTGCAAAAGAAATGACAACACTTACACAAAATGTGGTATGCTACGACGAGTGTTGCCTTCTCCTACAGAAAGCATCTATAAAAGGAATAAATTATTATTATTATTGTCAATTATAGCTTACACGTGCATAAAACATGTCGCTAGAACCTAACCGGATGTGCATTTCTTTAAACATCAGAGTTTACCTTGTGGAATAAAGACACTTGATACTTAAATCTGACAGAATGCTTGCTGTTCACACACGTGAAGGGGCAAAACTTCTCCAGTGATGAACCAGGTTGGACAAGAAACATTGTGAGGTACGACTACTCCAAACCCACGTTGAGATCGTAGCTGTTCTGACTGTTTCTTTTCTTTCCCTCGAGCCTCAGAAATAAAATATGCTGTGATCGGAGCAGCGATTGGATTTTTCTTTGCCATCTGTTTTCTAGTAATAAAAATCTACATGATCAGAAAGCACATGTTTGAGAATGAACCATCAGGTATCCGTTTACATCATCCTGAAAATGACAGATATACTAGACTTTAATAGACTTTGAATGTTTAATACAATACTTTGTGTAATTTAAAATAAATATTTACATTTTAAAGCAGGATCCCTAAGAAGGGCATCTGAACGGTAAAGTCGTATTTGTATTCGGGCAACAATGATTATTCTTCTTTATTTATTATTATATAATCAATTTATTTTATAATATTACATCTACTGTAATACAATTACAAATGTTTCAGTCGAAATGTGCATCTCACAATTATAATCTCTGTTTTATAGGAATGCTAATGAGGGCAGCAGAAAAGACTGAAATATATTTGACGATGGACTAACATCATGATATTAATGTGTTTGTCTGTTTGTTTTTTGTGGTGGTCAGTTTGGAAATGATTAGCAAATCCAACACATTACTGTGCCTGTGTGACGTATACGTCCCTTTCCGGCTCTGTTTCATGTTTGCTTGTGTGAAAATGAAGTTCCAGTGTAACACAATACAGCGTTTGTCTAATTAGTGAGGCAATTAAAAAATCCTTCTGTCACATTTTATAGTGTGAAATGTTTATTTCTTTGGCAGAAATGTTGAGGTACAGATTAGCTGTAACTGTGTGTAACCCTCATTTTTGCTTTGGCCATCAGATGACATAGTTATATATGGTCAGTTCCTACTATTTCTAAATATAATTTTGCCAATTTGAAAATCACCAGATGTGAGAGTTTCACCAGACTTGTTGACAGGTTATTAGCAAAAGTGTTTAACAAAGACACTTGAAGCAAGAGGTCAATGGACTCATTCATGTCAGGCAATAATGTATTGGCATAAAATGAGTTACACAATCCACTAAACAAAGGGCATAGAATTTAGTTGCCCAAACCAGGCACTTTCATTTTCTCCAGTTACTGCCATTAAAACACAGCAGCTCTTCATACTGTTGTTGAGAATTTGCTTTATGGGCCAAGTGTGGTTTTATTTGTTGTGATTTTTAGTAAATGGTAGAATTGTATATTCTGGCTCTTTAACTTGCAGTGTCACACTTTAGCCACAGTGGAGCAGTCTGTTCTATCTATCTGCACTTTTAACTATCCGCTAAGAAGTCGCCGTTCAGTCTGCACAACAAGAATGGTTTAGTAAACACACAGGGCATTAACTAACCAACTACATGAACTTTATCTGGCCCAGCAGCCAGTTCTACAAACCAAATAAAGAATGTTGACACATCTCAAAAACAACATACAGTTTCTAAGCATTTTTTCAATGAGAATCAGCTGTCAGTTTCTTAAAATAAATAAAAATCTTGACAAAATACAATGAACAAAACACCTCAGTAGTCATCTGATCAAGAAACTATATGTGGTCCAGCTGCACACATTTTCTTTCTGTTAAGTACACCAGAATAAATGTTATAAACACAACACTGTCATTTACAATTGATATCCTACTACTAGGTTTTGCCAGTCTTCACAGGAAATGACATCACTGGGTGTAGTGGGTGTTTTGTACAGGGGGAGGAGTAAAGGCTGCACACTAAGTAAAAACTGTGTCCCGTCTCAGGTTACAGAGGAAAAGGATGGAAAAAAGAATAGAGGATCCAGACACTTTTTGTGAAGACATTTAACTGGAGTTGTATGGGGCCCTTCAGACTGGAGAATGAAGATCTCTGCTGTGGTAACGGTGGTCTTGGCTTGTGTCCTGTTTGAAAGTAAGTGCAACTTGTTTAAATCTGGAATCAGTTCATCAAACATATGACTGTTCAAAATGTGTACGCAGTGTTCAGTTACATGTAGGCTGTATGTTTTTTGTCTTATTAGACTGCATGTGTCTAATGCATGTTTTTCTTTCAAGCAATTTTCGTTTCTACACACTGTTGGTTTTGTTAAATCACTTTTCTCCTTGTCCAAAATCATTGTGTGTTCATTCTCTTAGTGTGTATACATGTATCTTATGGTACGTCATATGTGTTTGTGTATTTATGTACATGTGGTCACTTTATAAATAGTGCATCCTCACAGAACGAACTAGACTCCTTTCCTTTCTTAAAATGCCTAAACGCTTCTTGCCTGTGGAACGTTGGAAATGTTTATGAAACACTTCAACCGTGTATTTGCATATTTACTAAGAGTAAATGCATAGCCAGAAAAGAGTTACATTTGTTACATTTAGAGAATGTATTTTCTTACTCTTTTTTTTATTTCCTCACTGTTGTTCTTAGAGTGGTTAAGGACTATATAGACAGTAGCTATGTTGGAATTATCTCAGAATAAATGATTTTGCCAGTTCATGCTTTTTATTTCAGATTTTTGCTCAGCTATTAATGTCACAGTCATTCCATCTCCATTCACACTGGTTGCCGAGGGCAACAACGTCACCCTGTCCTGTCAGGTGACCCAGCGCCGCAGGTCGGCGAGCATTCCCGTCGTCCGTTGGATGTTTCAGCCCGAGTGGGGCGGAGAAGAGCTGCTTCTGGCGAGAGTGAACATGCGTAGAGCAAAGTTTTATGGAAACTACACCAAGAGCTTTCACAAGCCCAAAATGAAGCTGACAGTGGTGAAACAGAGGAAGATATACGACCTCCTGATCATGAACATCACAGAAGATGACAGGGGTCTTTACAGCTGCAGGGTCCAGGAGTTTAAGATGGACCATGAGCGCTGGAAAGCTGCAGCCAACAGCTCGGCCTGCACACGGCTCAGAGGTGAGATGCTTCACTCATTCTCTCATCTGTACTCAGGAACTGTTGCCTTCAATGTGTTCAATTTTACATTCAAGCGTGCACTGATATTTAAGTGCCATATGTCTGTCTTTTGGCAGTCGGGGTCGAGTTTGACACACAGGGAGAAAATAAAGAGAACGCTGGCGTAGCGACAGCTGAAGTTTTCCTTCATGCAGTTATTGTACAGTCAGACAGCCACACGCACTGAGGCCTGAGGGACAGTTTCTGGACAAAACAGATTTGAAGGCGTGTGTGAGGGTGTTACTGGTGCGAGTTGGAGAAGGACTAGACTAGTTCACTGTTACTCAAACTGGGAGCCCAGGCTGTGAAAAGAGCTGCCAGAAATCACAGTGGGTGGGTGTCGCCTGGCATAGTTTATGACCACATCAAAATCAACATCGGACTTTAAAAATAAAGTAAAAAAATGCATTTAAAATGTGCAGTAATTCTCCTTTGGGAAGCAGACTAAAAATTCCGTTGACTCCCTTTTAACCACTGGTGAATGTGTTTTAGAACTGGACTGAACATTTGTAGGGGAACTAAACTAGGGTTCAGTTTGCCTAGAGTCTAGAGTGACTCACTGAGATCATTTGCAGACTTTAGGTCAGATTTTATGATGTAAACAAAATGCTTTTGTAGTTCATCTAACCAAATAAATAATACAGTCCTAATATCAGAACACAGCAAGAACGGCTCAAAAGACTCTATAAAACAATCGTATTGTCCACTGAGTTTCTGAAGGGAGGAACAGAGCTGAAAATGTTCATGTCAAAAAGGATGTGGTAGATTTAAACACAGAGGGAGGAGGGAACACTGGCCTGGCTGTGGCTTTCCTTCTGTGAGACTGTTGTCTGAGCAGAGACAGTAATGAAGCAGAGATTTGCATTAAAATGGTTTCATTATTTCCATTGCTAAATGACAAATCCTTGTTATGTTGAAAAGGCCTTATAGGGGTTTAGTTGTCGTGAGAATATTATCATTCATCCTCTAAAGACGTGTTTGTTTGTTGTTCCCTGCATTTAAATAGTCTAGCTGAATGTGCCGTCACCACGCAGTGAAGGAATACATGTCAAAACGTGCAGCTGGTCTACTGACACATAAATCTATTCATGCTTTTTCTGTGATGCCTCCAACAAAAGGGCATCATGCAGTGACACAGACCCTCAGTAACTCTAAATGTGACTCAGAAGAGCTGCTGTCCCCCTCCAATTCTGACATGCATGAGCAGCAACTCCAAAAATAAGCCCATTACTGTGGGAGCCACAAATATAAGGAAAATAAATAGTCCGTGTGCAAGCAGAAAGAGCTGCTCTCAACCAAGTCTGGAAGACTGTGGTTAAAACTTTATTAGCCAAATAAACGCAATTCAGATACATGAAGCATCTTTACTAAGTTAGCAGACATGCTCTGATGGACCAAGCTGTGTTCCTCTTATGCTCAAAAACAGATGAATTTGTCTGGAAACATTCCTGTCCTCTTTTTAAAATAAAGCTGCAGGCAGCAATTACAGGGTCAAGCCTACCAACAGCATGAAATATCTTCAGACATAACCGATACATGTAAGAAAACAATGATAATGTCAGTGAGATTCTCTGCAGTCCTCTATGCGTCTGAAAAGCAAGTCCTCAGATGAATTGTGCAAAATAAAGATGAAGAAATGAATATAATAAGGGTGTTTATATAATCAGGTCTTCAAGTAAATATTGTGGTGGAATGTTGTTCTCAGATATTTCACAGGCTGCAGACGCTGTAAAGACCTGTATTGAGTTCTTTGCTGTGGAGACTGGAGGTGTGTTGGGTTCCAAACAGGAACACAATCTGCTGCCTTTAAGTGTTGTGAAGTTCAGTTTTTTTAACAGGCATGATACACATAAACTTTAGATTTTGAGATGCTGGTCCATTTAATGCTTTAGAAATAATCAGCAAGATTTAGAAAAAAATAGGTATGATAGCTCCCCTTACAGTCAATATACAGTCAATCCCATCATGTCAGTAAAACACTTCTTTCTGTTTAGTGGTGGAAACAGACGGTTAAGTGTTTTCTGCAGCCAGGCGACTGTTTGTGTTTCTATAGCTCAGCATTGCGTTAGCAGCGAAAAGGTTGTGGGTTCGTTCCCAGGGAACACAGCTACTGGTAAAAAATGTGTAAAAGCGTCTGCCAAATGAATACATGTAAATGTTTGTAGCTCCAGCTAGTCTTCATGCTGTCATCACAGTGGGTGTTAGAATCTAGGCACACACAAGTCCGCTGAAATGAACCTGACAGAACTGTGTGTGCTGCGTAATTACAGTGATGAGTGTTTGATTCTCTCTCCTCTCACAGTCCATGTTCTCCCAGCTGACAGACCAAAGCAGGAACTGTGGAGTCTGTTTGAAGGTAAACCGTAAGCCTGATGACTCTTAAATACTGAAAATGTTCTTCCAAACATAGTAAAAACTCTGGAAGTGGAGAAAAGGGTTTCATAAAGAACACAGTTGCTATTTATTACCAGGATATGAATGAATCAATGCAAAAATGAGCTTCTATCAAGATATCAAGCTTGGTGTTGTTTTCCTGTGTGTGTGTGTGTGTGTGTGTGTGTGTGTGTTTCAGATGTGTATCTGTGTTCTGTGCTGGTGTGTTGTGTTGGGCTCTTGTGTATGTGCATGTTCACAGTTGCTGTAAGTTGTCAGTATCTGCAGAGGAAAAGACGTTTAAAAGGTAAGAATCTTATGGCGGTACATGCATTCATCTGCCATCATGCATTCATCTGCCATCATGCAGTGACCCTGTAATGAAACCTTTCTTTCTGTCAGACAACTATCACTTGGTCAAGAGTCCCCAGAACAGGTGAGGTAATACATGTGGTGGAGTTTGCAGGGGAGAGGGGCAGCTGACTGCACAGACTCAAAGTGTGTGTGTGTGTGTGTGTCACACAGCTCAGGAGAGACAGTCACTAGTGTTGTTAGTCTCTCTCCTGCTCTTCCCAAGAAAGAGAGAAAGTACAAGAAAAAGAGCCGTGTGGAGCAGCCAGACATGCCACCAGAGATTCCAGCTAAAGGTAAACAATAATAATCATCTCAATTCTCACTCCCATCACTTACTACTACTACACATCACTTAATCCCTTATCCTCAATTAATGTCTTCTCAGGAAAGACATTCAGGAAAGTGTATATTGTTTCTTTATTACGTTACTGCATTTTAACTCAAATATTTATTCTCAGCTCCTATTGCAGACAAAATGAGGAGGCCAAAGCTTTTAAAACCTCACCCCAGAAAAGTGATTTTGGTAAGTTAGTTGCATGATACACAGATGTGTATCATGTGTATCATTTTGCAGTTATAGAAATGCCAATTCAAGAATTAATATATTTATGTAATGTTGTGTTGCTTTATGATATTATAAATGTCTTAACAGCCCAGAATCACAGAGGAGAGTCTGACATATGCTGAGCTTGAGCTCATGAAGCCGTTGCCAGATACCACAACATCAAAGACAGGAACTGTGTATGCGCAGATTCTCTTTCAGGAAATGCCAATGTAGAGCCAAACCATTTATTTGGTAGAAAACAATATATTTATAATAATACTGGTTTTATTTACCACCATTTTTTGATAAAACATCTTTATCTTTAGACACTACATAAATTGAGTTGTGCATATTGTATATTTCCACCTACGTTTACTTCCCATTGAAACATTTTGCAGTGTTACAGATTTGCATATAAGTTACATATAAAACAGCTCCTTAATAGATTCTGTCATCCGATAAAACTGTAGCTAAACAAACAAATAATCAGAGATCCTGCCCTGTCCTTATGTTTGTTAATAAACAATCCTTTAATTGAAGATCGTCTTGAAGAAATAATAGGTTTTTATGTTAACAAACAATACTTCTGCAGAATGTTATGTTTGTAGCATTATCACATCCCTTTAGAATGCAACACAGTTTAAAGCAGAATTGTGTAGCCGGCATTAGTCCATTGTGGTCAGAGTGGCTGTGACATTATCACAAAATTCCAATGCGTAAGAAAGTTCTTTAACTGTGAAATGAAAAGGACCCTTTAAATGACACTGAGGGGCCACTGCCTTCACCACTAACAAGAACCATCTGTGAATTCAGTCTTCAGATCCTCCACTCAACTATTTTCTGTTCTGTCACTTTGTTTTGTACACGAGCTGTAAATTAAACATTTCTGTAAGAAAGGACATGACTGGATTATTTATGTGAAAGGATCATTTGTTCAGATTCTTTCAGGGTTATGGTGGGTTTAAAGCTGCAGGTTCTGAGGCTGTCCAAAGTCTCACATGTGTTTGTGTTTAAATGGGTGGTCTTGCTTGAGAAATAGAAGGAAACTCATGTGAACTCATATATATATATATATATATATATATATATACATATATATAAAACCTATATATATATATAGCCCAAACAGTAATGTGGGTTATGCACAATATTTTATTTATTTTACACATTGATTTGTCCTGCGTTGTCTAGATTACAGCTCTTCACACACTAGGTGTCTTTACAAACAGTTTCCAGGCCGAACACATATCTGGGTCGTTGGTTGGGTCGCTAATGAGAGGCTTAGCGGTTACTTGCATTGCTTAACATGAGCCAAATCAACCTAAAACTAATTTAGTCAGAGACACAGTGAACAGCTAGAGTTAAAGTAGACATTTGGGTGGTGATTAGCGCACCAAAGAAGGATTTCCCGTTTTTGACCACCGGATGAGTCTTAGAAGTGATTCTTTGAAGGATATCCAGGTAAACGTTTATGAAGTAGGTCAGCTACTAACCATCAACTAACCCTGCCTGTGATGTACCAAATATACAGAGCGAAACCCACGTCTTTGAAATATTAAGCAAACTTCTATTCACCAGTTTTCCAGAAAACATGTCACAGCCTTTATTTCATCTTCACGCACTTTGATTTTTGAACTTTGAAGTGATAAAGCAAAACAGAGCCATTTTCACTAAAAAACAAAAGATCTAGAAAATATTTGGTAGCTCAGGTTGAAGAATAGGGCATGGTTGGGTGTGTTATTAGTTACTGAAGAAACACTAAAGCAATTTAAGACGGATCTCTGTACTAACAACACAAACACGGATGTAACATAAGAGCCTGTGTTCAGTAGGTCATGGGTGCCACAGTCCAGCAACCACACACAAAACGCACAAAAGCCCAACTCTAGACGTCTTATTTAGTGTGCCATAACCCTTCATTCCTGGACTCTTCCATGATCACTCTTTCCACCCAAGCTGTGACCAAATGAAGAGTAAGAAATGGTTGTTGTTGAGATCCTCAGGACCAGAAACCAGATCCTTGCATGTCTGTGTTATATGAGATATTGTGAGGAAGTTCTGAAATTCCTCTCCACGGAGCATTTAGATCACATTTCCTACTCAACTTGCTAAAGGTTTTTGGAGAGACAGAAGTGTGCAAGTTCTCTCAGCTGTCAAATGGAAAAAAGATATTTATAGGCTTTTATAAAAAAAACAACATGCATGACCATGATTTAGCTAAGCTTCTGAAACAACATTCCCAGTTTCCCCAATCAGCCGTACGCTGTCCAACTGACCTACATCTGCTCAGACTTTCGGGTGCCTTAAAACACTGTCTGCCTTTGATGAATGGAAGATTTTGTCTGGTTCAAACACTGAGTCATAGTTTAGCTATAAATCAAGCCAAAGTCTATGATTACAAAAATGACATTACAGAAGTAATGAGTTTAAACAGATGATCAAAGTCCCTTACTATTTTTATATCATGTTTATTTGCTTTATTTATGTTCAGTTTTAAAGTTAAACTGTCAAACATAAGTGTCAATGTCATCACAATGCAAGGTTCATACATTTGGTTGTATGGTTTTAACCTACTTTTATTATGTAGCAGCAGAAAATGCAGTAAAGACAACTTACTGGCCTCTACTGGTGCACAAATGCGATGACAAGGTACGTTTGGTTTTCACTACTATAGGACATATTGCACCTGGAATGATACCATGTCCTCCCTGCTACTAATGGAACAGAGAACCTGTTTTCTCCACTGGTCATGCTACAGTATGCAGTGCTGTGTGTCTGCTTTTCCATCAACTGTAAAACATTACCTGTGTAATTAAAAACTACAGTACCACTGTTCAGTACCACCAACAAACAGTTCTGCAATAGTTCTGCACAATACTGTGGTACTGTAGCAAGAACCCTGCAATTTGTCTATACAGCATACAGACTTTATCATACCTGATAAACAGAGTTAGGGCAAAAAAGGCTCTGCTTGGCATGCCAGCAACAAAGCAATAAAAGTAGAAGGCAGAACTGTGTGTTTCTGTTGCCTGGAGACAGAGGTACACAAAAGTGTTAACATAATCCCATGCAGACAGTAGCAAGCAGTGCTCTTTACTCAGAGGAATTCAAGCAAGGCAGGTTAACCCTGCTGGGTTTTATTTACAGGGTTTCTGAGAGAAGCTTGTACATTATTTACACGGAAGGATCCTTAACAAATGATGAGTGCACAGTAGTTTCTCAACCTTCTAGTTGGGACTGTCCTTGGCTCTAAGCTGCTGAGAGATACAATCACAGCAGGTAAGAACAATTTCCTCTAAATTAATGCTAAACTACTGTTTACCCTGCTGGGAAATTCTGCTTTATCGAATGGCTGTATTTTTAAACAAGCTTGCTGTTTGAAAAAACTATTAGATTTTGGAGCGGTAACAAATCAGCTACCAGTTGATTTTGGAACACGGTAAACCAAATGTGCCTGAAAAACATCAGCCTTACTTATTTTATGCTTTAATAAATTAATCATGTCTTTTCAATACTGGTAAGTTAGTTCACTGTCTTGGTTAATACTGTAGCATTACCAGCATAAGTTAATCAGCCAGCATTATCAGATGTTGTGCTTGTGACCAGCTAGACCAGCAGCAAACCTAAAGCATCAGCATTCAAGCATCAGCATTCATCAACAGCTCTACAGCATGTCATGCAATAATGCACCAGGTTTAGTCAACGTGTAGAAACATGAAAGATAAAATGTGTTTTCCTGTATATGACATTTGCATATACAGGAATATCTACAAAAGCAGCTCTTCAAGCTCATTTCACAGTGTGTTGTGTAGTATTACAAGCACACTGTCAACGGTTTATCTTCTCCACAGACACTATGGTGAAGGGGAAGAAGAAATCAAATGAATCATCAGGTAGAAAAATCACACTCAAAATGGCCAGAAACGCTCTGAAGGTAACTGTGGATGGAAAACGGCGTCTAGACCTCAGCAACATGGAGATTACCACCTTCCCCAAGTGCATCCTAAAACTGTGTGATGTGGACGAGCTGGATCTCAGTCGCAACCTGCTCAAGAAGATCCCAGACACCATTGACAGGTTTGTGAACCTCCGCTGGCTGGACCTGCACAGCAACTACCTAGAGCAGCTCCCTGCAACAATGGGCCGTCTGCAAAGCCTCTACAGCCTCAACCTATGCAACAATCATCTGACCGCCCTTGGCCTACCACAAGAGCTAGGGCTTCTGAGGAACCTGCGCGTCCTTAACCTAGGAATGAATCGCATCGAGACCCTCCCTGCCTACATGGCTGCTCTCAAAGAACTTCGGGAGCTGGGGCTTTTCAACAACCTCCTGACACAATTTCCCAAGTGCCTCCAGAATCTCCCAAAACTGCAAAAGGTAAACATCAGATCCAACCCCATTCCTACAGATGACCCTTTAGAAGTGGACCACATCCAGAGAGTTGAGTGTCTGTATCTAGTGCGAGAAGACTGTCTGTGTGCTGGCTGTTTAAAGAGGTGTAAGGAGGAACAAGAGAAGTTAGAGAGTCGAATCAGTGCAGCTTCTACACAAAAGAAGTCCATCTTTGCAGGGCTCCTGACACCAAACTCTGTAGCCCAAGAGAGTCAGGCTGTGTGGAGGTGAACATCTACATCTAATGTGATGTATGAATCCTATGCATCCCAAAAAGATTCCAGATTCTGTATGTATCATGCTGTCATGTGTTTAATGTTTATCAATGGAGAACAGACCTCAATGACAACTGTCATGAAATAAAAATATGTAGTTTAAGAAAAACTATCAAAATAGTTCTGAGTTTCCTTCAGCAGATCAATGGCATCAATGAATTTCTGATTTTCTGGTAAAGAACAGCTGCTGGTGAATGTAGTGATTCTGTAAAGATCAGTTTAGTGACCTCACTGTTAATCCAGTAACGCAACACACGAGAGCTTGATTATAAAACCGAAGACACTGAATTATTTACAGTTCATAATTCATAGCATTTATGAGATAAAAGTAAATCGGCAGCATCATTTACTTTAGAAGAGGTCATATTTTGTAACGTTCTATTGTGATGTTCTACCAAGCATCTTTATATGCACAAATACATGCATTCGATGTGTCATCTGATACAAATCTTAAATGGCTCATTTTGAATGTGAATAGATGCCTGTAATCCAATTACTGCAATCGGATAAAACAGAACTGTGTTATTGGGCTAACTAGATGAAAGTGACTAAGACCACAGTGTGCAAGAGCTCTGAAAATCTCTTGATGTTCCATTACTGTATTTTCTGTCCCTTCAATTAATAATACATGGCAAAATCAATGAGACACGTGACATTACATCTGAATGAGCCATGGGACAGCAGCACCAATCAGAATTCTTCTCAACAACAGGCTTTACTGAATACTGAACCCAAAATATCATAACAGACCCAAAGAAATGTTACTTATGTACTTATATGCATATATTAAATATCTTTTGGGTCATCTGAGAACTTCAGCCATGGACAGTCTTTTCATTCATCTCGACCTTACGCATTTTCAAGCTGACAAAATGCCTTTTGAACAAAATGCTAAATCATCATCAGAATTAATTATCTGGGAAAAAATTAAAGCTTTCCATCTGAGCATTCTGGGAACTTTCCATTTCCAAATCACATCAAACAGATTTTCTAAAGAATTAGAATGTTTATGGCAAATATGAACTCAACATATTCAATCTGATATTAGTCGACATATACGTGTAAATGTATGACTTATACGTGTAAATGTATGACTTATACGTGTAAATGTATGACATATACGTGTAAATGTATGAC
>JBAJNP010010498.1:1562-16312 GCA_036877545.1 Yasuhikotakia modesta
ATGCATCTGAACCACTCAGTCAAACAACAAACAACTGAAGTTCATAATTCTCACTGTGAGAACAGGTGGTGTCCCAATCAGTTTGTGACCATAGATCTAAAAAAATGTTTATAAAAATACCTTTATTTTTTACTTTTTTATGTTTATAAAATAACTTATTTCTGCTCTCTATCCTTCCTCAAAACAGAAAGTTATTGAGGTTTGCATTTAGGGGCAAAGCTTACTAATTTCGAGTAGGTCTGTTCAGCCTTGCTCTCTTACATCTGCACTTTGACCAAGTGTGTGGATGCAGCTCTGGCTTTTCTGCGATACCAGAGCATCCACATGCTGAAATTATACCTATTATGTATATTGTATTCTAATATATCTATATAGTGTTAGAGCTCTCTATGCTCCTTCCTTTGAGCCTATTGAGAAGATTGATCTGATCTCCATTTTTGGCCAATGTGGCCTTTTTACTAGCCATTACCTCTCCAAGGAGAGTTGCTGGCCTTCACGCCCTTTTCTGTGGCCCTTACTTTTCCAGCCTCACTGGCCAAAGCATTTTCCTACCCCTGAGTGGGGTATGTTGCCAAAAGTGCCTTTGTCAACACTATGGCTGGTCGTGCTGCAGGCCTTCTGTCCTCTTCCCTTTTGGGAGAACGACAAGCAGAAGCTAAACTGGGCCACACTGGACACACATGTCCACAGGGCTACCTGTGGTGAATTGTGGGTCTATCCACACCTCCTTTGAGTCCTCTGGTCTTTCCCCACTTCAGGAACCAGGGCTCACTCCACTCGAGGTATAGTGGCCTCTTGAGGCTTTTTCTGCAGGTTTTTTCTGCTGTGAGATTACGATTGAGAATTGAGATTTTTTACCTGTGTGACTGGTCCACTAGAGCCCTGGAAGGCAATCTCCAAATTATATAAGGTTTTGGGTCCCCAACTGCTGAGCAGTTCAGCTGAAGACGGCCACCATATTCCAGTTCAGTTTTACGTTGTGATATTTCAATGATCTGAGGAGTAGTATCTGTCTTCTTCACAGAAAGTGTGACTACACGCTGTTCTGATCCTGTGCTGCTTTTTGCGATGCACACATATTGTCCACTATCAGTTATTTTAACATTCTTTAGGTAAAGTGTACCATTTAAAAAAAATGATATCTTTGTATGTATGGAAGTAAGTGGCCAGAGGATTGTACCATTACTTAAGATCCAGTGTGTAGTGGGTTGGGGATCACCATTAGTGGTACAAGGCAAATAGAGATTTTGTCCAACATTAGCTTTAATCAACTGTTGTTTTTCTTCCAATATTACAGGGTATGATGCTACCACTTGTACATGAACAGTAGCAGTGTCAGTACCCCCGGGATTACTTGCAAAACATTTATAATGTCCATGATCAAAAACTGACACATTCCGGATGGTTAGTGTCCCTTCTGAAGTTACTGCTACTCTGCCATGCACAGTGTTTGGGCCCATAACTTCAGTGTGGTTTGGTAAAATCCATGACACAAGTGGCACAGGTCTACCTTCTGTCTTGCATTCTACCTCCACAGTTTTTCCAGCAAGAACTTTGATATCCCTGACCTTTTCTTCCAATATCCGAGTGGGATATGCCACAACTGACAATGTAACTATGAGTTTGTCAGAGCCATGCTCATTCTCAGCAAAACATATGTACTGTCCATGGTCTTTAATATTTGTTCTTTGGATGGACAATGTTCCATTTGTCAAGACCTCAAATTTACCCATTTTACCCTTTATAGTCAGCATATTACCTGCCAATGGAGACAAAAGAGACAAAAAAAGAATAAAAAATTAAAAGACTAATTAAAAAGGTATGTTGCTACATTTACAAATAACTTTAATATAGGCAATGGTATAAATTTAAATAAAAGTATAAGTAATTCATATTAATTCTTATGGTTAACTCCATATTAATTCTTAATGGTTGTTTGACTATACCTGTGGTAGAAGAGAATCTGCTCCAGCTAATGGTGGGTTTAGGATTACCAGTTACATTGCAAGGAAGGAAAGCATCAGAGTTTGACAAAACAGTAAAACTGGCAGCTTTTCCACCAGTAATCCTTGGCTTGATCATTATATTAGTCATAGATCTATTTGTATTGGAGGATCTTGTAGAGTGATCATAAGCATTTAAGATGGCAGCATCACTATTGCATGGAGATGGGGTGTAATATTCTTTTGCAGTTTGAACAGTTATTGTGTCTGAACTCACTGTTCTGTCCATATTATTTCCTATAGGTAGACTAGTTGGGTCATTTGTCCTAGGACACTCATTACAGTCTGTGTATATTTGTTGATGTACAGTTGGCTGAACACTTATTGTGGGCCGCTGTGCTGTAAATCTCCAACCTCTTTTCTGGCTCTTATTAACGTTCAGTTGGATTGCATTTGTGTTGCTCTTTATATAAGATTGTGGTATAGTGTGTGATCCAAAAACTGTGGGTTCTTTGTAAGTTGAAGGGGGTAGAGTGATGACTTCTGGTATGTTTGTGGAAAACATAATAGAGTTCCTCCATCCCTGATTGTCAATGTCAGCATTAACAGTTGACGGAGACATCTCTTCTTGGAAGGGTGTATGCAATGGTCTGGATGCTACTCCTCTATGTTGATTTTGTGATGCTATTGTAGTGGATTTGGAAGTGGAAGGTTTCTCAGAGATTTCAGTAATTGCAATAAATGGGGCATTTTTGGTTGTTTTATTTAATCGCCCTCTACCTTTGAAGCCGTGTCTCTGAAGACCAGAATTTTGATTTCCCCACAATCCTGTTTGAGGACCTGAGTTATTATTCAGTTCAGTTTTCATCGTTGGGGGAGTTGGCAACGTGTGTGAAAATGATACAGACTTAGTTGTGGTAGACCGCTGATGAAAAGCAGGAAAACTGAAAAACTCTGTTGGTGAAAGAATTTTGATTTGGTAAGATGAATCTGATTCAGTGTAGGAATTAGAGCCTGATGCGTCATCTGTTGATGTTTCTGGAGTCATGAAATCATTTATTTTTGTAGGTGAGACAACTACATGTGAAAGCTGCCAATCTCCAGAAGATACAGCGGTTGTTAACCTTTCAGGTACTGCTGTGGATGCTGTCAACTGTTTATCTACTGTGGATGGTGAAAATGGGTTTTGAACCCTACTAAGGGACTCTTTCATGTTCCAATTGTGTGTAAAATGTCTTTGCCTGTTTTCGTCTGTAGTTGTTAGGGGTTTTATGGTCTTGATTGTGATAGGGCTTAACAGGGGCACATTTTTGGTGAGTTCTCTCTCTCTGGAATACACAGAATTTGTATGAACACTGGGCACAGCATTAGTCTTAGCTGAGGTTGACACATGTGTCTCAGGTGTTGTCAAGACAAATTTTTCTGACCCTCTTAGAGTGGAAGCTGTGATATGATTGCTAGCTGTATGGTTGACCAAGTTTTGATCCACTGTTGTTTTGCATTTTTCCATCATTCCAGGTTTAAATCTTTCCCCATCATGACATTCTTTGATTTTTTCGACAGTGTGCAAAGACACACTGAGATTGTTCTCATTTTTTACAGACAGGTGCTTAAATCTATCTAGTAAATGCTGAATGTCTATAATTTTGCTGGGTCGAATGATCCGACGTCTGCCATGAAAGTTACGTCTTTTTCCTGAATGTTTTTTTCTTGTAGGAACAACTTGGATGTGGTGTTTTGAGATTATGGTGGAGCCAGGAAAAAGATTAGGTGACTTGATTGTTTGCATGGTGTGAAATGTGATCTTGTCTTGCTGTCTCTCAGTTGTGGTGACTGCTGCAAATACAGTCTGACTTTCTGGTTCCAAATAGGTTACATTTGAGTTCTTGAAGTGGTATTGTGGAGTTGCACCATTTGCAACCTTATCTGAGTCCCCAGAAAACAGAAGCTCAATTTTATCTGCAACTTTTACAGAATGACTGAGGGTAACAGGCTGCCCTGAGGGTCGGTTTATTTCTCTCTCATGCATGTAGATTTCTTCATCATTATGGTTTAACACATAATCTGAGTTAGTTGTTAGTAGCCCATCCATTTGTTGAGATCCATAATTACTGGGAGTGTAACTAGCAGTTATTGGTATAGCGTGTGTCTGAGAGCGATTGTTGAAATTTGACACTGATGTAACCAAATTTAATTTCTTATTTGTTCCTAAGATGTTACTAGCATTTTTATTATTATTCTCAATGAAACCACTGTTGACAGTTGTCTGATTAATCTGTGGAATTTTAGTACTGATGATTTCAATGTTGTTAACTGGTTTAAGCTCATGTGTTTGGGTACTCATGACAGTAAATTCATCTTCAGATATACCATCCCCTGAGACTGTGTCACTGTCTTCCGACAAAGCTTTAAGTGTCTTATCCTCATTTCTTCCTTTATTTTGTGAGTTTTTGACAAAAGCAGCAAATTTTTTAGAATGTATTTTTCTAGTCCCTTTATTAAATACTTGTCTTGCCCATTCATAGGTTCTTCTGTTGTCTCTTCTGTCAGTAGAAGGCCTGTGAAAATGGGACTGCAACCAAGGGGATAATCTACCCGAGGTAATACTCTTTGACTCCTCACTAACATTGCGGGGGAAATGACTACTTCTAACCCTCTGCCTTTTTTCTATAATTTGTACTTTATCATCCAATTGCTTTATTTTATTCTGCTTTGTGCTGTCTGACACATTACTGGAAACCATTACTTTAATAACAAGCAAATCTGCTCCTAGGTAATTTGCAGCCAAGCATCTGTAAAACCCTGTGTCTTGGGATGTTAGTCCATGTATTACCAAAGAACCATTTCTGTACAGCTTTCTGTTTCCAAAAGATTTGTCTAAAACTGTTTGATCAGGAAGTATCCATTGAACTGAAGCCTGTGGGCTGCTGGATGATGTACAATCAAGAACCAAGTTCTGACCAGGAGTATGTGATAGTCTGACTTCATTGTCTTTTTTTTCTTTAATATCTGGAGGCAATACAGTGACCCTGAAGGCAAGAACATCTGCAACCTGGTAATTAGTGGCAATGCAGTGATAGACACCTGAATTTGAGCTTTCTGCTGATATTAAAATAAGTCTTCCTTGATTAGTTACTACAACCCTTTGATCCTTGTATGGTGCCTGTACCTTACTTCTATCTGGTAAAATCCACTCTATGATAGGTTTAGGATCCCCACAGGCCTGGCAAATCAGTTCAACCGCTCCACCAGTAAGGACAGTGTGTTCTGTCTTGGTCTGATTGTCCCTTCTGATCATTGTCCAGGTGTATTGGTCTCTACTATCCTTACTGCTGGCAACATCTATGTGAACATTGGATAAATACTTGATATTAAGAGTGGGGAATGTTGTTGTGGACAGGTCCAGCTGTAAGTTAACCATGTCTTGCATTAACCATGCAGGACTTGCCTTTATTTTTGCCTCAATTTGTGTAAAAACATCATCTGCAGAGGGCAAGGCTTGCTTGTATGCATAAACTGTCTCTGGTTGCAAAGAAAGTAATAATCCTTGCTCAAGTTTTATAGGTGATTCACTGTAGATAGCCAAAATGTTCCAAATCTGGCTTATATGATCATAATCAATGTTGCAGACCAGCGATGTCGAAACAGTAACACTCAGGGCCTGTACATCTTTTCCACTGGCTTCATAGGTTATTGTTAAATTGTCCATTTCCACAGGCCCCTGCACAACACATGCTATACTAGCATTATTCTGGAAGTGATCAGTAATGTTCATTTCCAGTATGCCAATTGAAGAAACAAAACTCTTAGGAGAAACTGAAATATAATCACTTTCTAAAGTAACATTCCTCTGTTTCAGGTAAGAATGAATCAATGGTCTTGTGCATTTAAAGCCATAATCTGGCAAATGCACAATACTGCTGCCTCTTGAAGAAACTGGGAACTCACAGACAGGGCAGAGTTGTTCTTTAGCAATCTTCCTGTCTCTCTTGCATTTCAAAACCCCTGTAAATATAAAGAACATACATTTTTATATGTAGCCTAAATAAAACAAAGTGTTTCTCTTGTCATATTGATATTTGTTTCAAGGAATGTTGTTAATAAAAGACTGGAATCTCACCAGAGTATTTTTCTGTCCAACTGGCAAGCCAACCCATTTGACAATCACATGACCAGGGGTTTCCACTGAGGAAGAGGTTCTCTATCTTGTAACAGCTTGCAAACAAAGTTGCAGGCAGTGTAATTAAGGCATTGTCTGACAGGTAAATGGTCTTGAGAGATGACCATTTGATCATTTGACCAAAATGGCTGTAGCGCAATGATATAAAAGTGTCTGGATGAAGCTGTTGAAGCTGATTTCCCTCTAGGTTGATCAACTGCAGCATGTGTAACCCATAAAAACTCTCTGGATGTATAAATGTAATGTGATTATGGTCCATATGGAGGCGTACAAGATTGTTCAGGCCTCTAAATGTCCCCTTGTTGAGTTTCTCAACATGGTTATAACTCATTTTCAGAACCTAGACATAAAAAAGTGAAATATTAAAATAATACGACTGTTTTAATAATCTTGAAATTAATGCTTTAAATCCAGAAACCTTAGAACTAACTGTAGCAGACAACACATGAAATGGCAGAAACAGATATTGTGTAATATATACCATATTACATCATATTACAATTCTGAAAACTAAATCAAATAAATAAATTACTACTCTGCATCTATATGTTTTGTTTATATTTCAACATATATCTGTCTGTGATTACATTAATATTGAATAACTAATAAAAACTCATATCAACAGTTCTGTTCTTTAAATGCATGTTATAAGGTGAATTGGCTAAATTAGGTGAATTAGGTGCTTAGCTGAAGCTTTCCATGGTATACATAAATTCAGTTGAAGGACTATTTTTTGAATAATGATTAATTCTACAAGCAATTTTATTTGTTTTCTCTCCAAATTCCTGCCAATACCATGCATTTACACAGAATGATACCCTACCGTTGTAGACTCACATGAACCCTTCAACATTTTCAGGCTCCTCTAAGGTAACTCAAACACAAAAATTTAATTTAATCTGCAAACAAAATGACTTACTGAGATTAGCTAATCATGTGATCTGAACATGATGCTACAATGATAATGGGGCACTATGATACAACTGCTTTAGTTCAGTTTTTTTTTTATACTGCTTGGTTTAAACAGACCAAAGTGATGAAAATGTTTAAAAACTTTTTGAAGTACACTTCTAAAGCACAACTGAATTTTCGTAATCACCTGCAGGGACTTCAGACTATGAAATGATCCGTCCTCAATTATCTTGATGAGGTTACTGTGCAACAATAACAGTTCCAGATTATTTAGTCCAGAGAAATCATTCTCTTTAACAGCTGTTAAACTGTTGTATCTGAAACACAAAAGCACATGGAAGCCACTTGTAAGCCATCTTAAATACACTGTTTAAAATGACATTTAGAGATGGTCTGCTGTAAGATTTACCCAAGGTTCACTCTTTCTACAGCCAGATGAGTGTCTCGTGGTATTTCACTTAGGTATCTGAACGTACAGTGCACCTCTGCTGGAGTGTAACATGCACATGATTTGGGGCAGGCACTGATTCTATCTGCTATATTGACCAAAATACACAGAAGTGGAATAAATATCCACAGCCATTTTGACTCAGGTTTTGAGTTACACATGTCAGCTGGAATGTCTTTCTCCTGTGTGGAAAGCTCAACTTGCTATTGATCTTTATATGCCTGTAAGAAGAAAGTAATTGTTATAGCAGTGCATAATATTTTTTATTAATTCTGTCAAGGTTTTCTAACTTTGTCTGGACAATTTTATAAGGCACAAAATATATTAACTATTAATATTTTCACCTCAAATATAAAATACAGTAACAACAATCACAAATTTTATTTAACTTTTACAATATTATCAAGATCGTATTATTGAACTAACCATTATGGCATATCCTATTGGCATAACCGTCAAACCTTTGTTATGTCAGGAACGCCAAATCAGTTTCAGGGCAGTTAATTGTCACTTGGCTACATACATCTCACTGTACAGACATTTTACTAATATTATATCATACAGTTGATTTAAAAGTCAAATAAACAAATACTTGTTTACTTTAAACATTCCCGTTTTTGTTCATCGAATTGTTGTTGTTAGAATCATTTTGGTACATTCCAGCATCTAAAGGAGCATGTTGTTTGATAAATTTTATGCATGGCATTAAAAAAGCAAACATGTGCATGCAAAGGCAAACGTGCACATAAAGAATTTTATTTTGACAAATAAACCCACACTAGGATAAAGCGACAACCTTAGTGACCGCTAACACAAAACGCTGGTCTATACGAGCAAAAACAAAACAATATAATAATAATCATCATACCTAAAAATCTAGCATTCTATCGCTACGTTTCCAAATAAACTAATGATAATAAGAAAACAAGATGGTTTGTCCCAAAAGTTCTAACGGTGTACATAAATAAACACACTTACCCAGTCACGAAATTTCACGAACTCCCATAAATATTTTTCACATGACAAAAACATTAGAGTAAGTTATAGCAGTGGTCATTCCGCCACAATCGTGTCCTTAATGTTTCTTCCCTGGAGATTAAAGTTGACTCATCAAGCGCGACCAACTCTTTCTTGAAACGCGTTTTGGAAGATGAGTCTGTGCTCTCATCGCAGTCCGTTGTTCCCGTTACGTACTTACTCTAGTGCGCTCTGCGTATCAAACATTACAAATGTAACAATATTATATAATGGGCCATGCCTATCCTATTGTCTGTCCTTGGACATTAACAGTGATTTTTAAACATTTAATAGTAATACGTTTCGATATGTGCGTGGTCAACGGGGTGAAGTAAATTAATTTCTGTGAAAATGTAACAGAACAACACAACATCATGAACAATTATACTAAAATAAAGTTATGTTTAAATATTTCAGAAGTCTAAAACACAGCTGAAACTGTGGTTTGCTATAATTCAAAAAAATATTTTTAAAAAGAACACTTGGAGGATGATGCTTCATAGATGGGGTGACGTCTGTGAACCAAAGCTCCATGGTAAAACAACACTACTCTCAATTTTAAGAAAGAAGCCAGCAACTTTGAGCGTAAATGGAGGAAAACGAATCTGAGGGTTTTTAGACTAGCATGGAAAGACAGTATGTCTCCTTACAAAAAGGCGCTAAAAACTGTGAGGGCTGCACATATCAGTGCTCAAAAAGAAAAACACAAAAATAGTCCTAGGTTTCAAGGCAGGCCTTGCAATAGTTTCACTCCTACCTGTCAGCCGTCATCAATTTGTTCATCTGAAAGGGGAATCATCATCATTAATGCCAGTAAACTATGGCCTGCATCAAGGTTCCATTTTAGGTCCTCTGTTATTCACATTATTTATGCTGCCCCTCAGAAATTTAGAAATCATGGTATAAATTTCCACTGTTATGCAGATGATACTCAACTTTACATTTCATCAAAACCAGATGATATTACTAAGTTAGCGTTACTCTTAGAATGTTTTAAAGCACTGGATGGCAAGTAATTTTCTTCATTAAATTTGAATAAAACAGAGATACTACTTATTAGGCCAAACTTAAATTCAAAGGATGTAATGTAACCACATCCAATTCTGTTAAAAACCTGGGCGTCATACTCGATAGTAATCTGTTATTTGAAGACCATGTGGCTTATATTAGAAAAACTGCCTTCCTCCACCTGAGAAATACATTCCTGTACGTATACAATGTTCTTGTAGCTCAGCTGGTAGAGCATTGTGTTAGTAGTGCAAAGGTTGTGGGTTCAGTCCCAGGGAACATAAGTACTAATTACATTTAATTACATTAAAATGCAAATATATAACCCCTATTCTGATCTCTATAACCCCGTCAGATCTCGTATTACGTATATAATACTATTGCCCCCAAGTATCTTTCGGATCTTCTAACTTGGTAGAACAAATCTTGTGCTCTATGCTCACAAACCTCTGGACCTTTAGTTGTTTCCAGAATTAATACATCCATAAAAAGGCAGTGAAGCTTTCACATATTAAGCTCAAAATCTGTGGAATAGTCTTCTGGATTTTGTTCAGGGCTCAGACGCAGTGTCTTGTTCCCTTCAGGGTACCAGGATTACATATGTAACCTGAGACGTTCCCTTTCATGAACTCGAGCTGCGGCAAAATGCTATGTGAACGAGATGCCAACTCCACCATAGCGAGGGGATCCCTGCCCTATGTCAAGTCCAACTTAGGGAGTCAGGACAGAGGTAGTAGTAGGGGCCTGAAGATCAAGGCCGTAAAGTCTGACGAAGGTCAAGGGAGTGGACCTACTGACAGCATAACAGATGTCCTGAATTGGGACACCTGCAGAAAGGTCCTTAGAGGCCGCCATACCTCGAGAAGAGTGAGCATTGGTTCCCAAAGGAGGGGTAAGTCCAGAGGACTCATAAGCGATATGGATTGCCTCGAAAAATCCAGCCACTAAGCGTCTGCTTAGAAGCAGTCTGGCCCCACTTGTGTTGGCCAAAACAGACCAAAAGCTGGTCAGATTTTCTCCACAGGGCAGCTCTGTGGATGCAAGTGTGCAGTGCTTGCACTGGACACATAAAATTAAGCCTTTCCTGGTCTTGATCCCGAAAGGGAGGAGGACAGAAAGTCTGGAGCATAACTGGCTGTTGTGTGGATGAAGGGACTTTAGCCACATAACCCGCTTGCGGGTATAGAAGTACTTGGCCAAACCAAGCACAAAGTCTAGATATGAAGGGGCCACAGAAAGGGCCTGAATATCACCAACTCTCCTCAGAGAGGTGATAGATAGAAGGAAGGGCACTTTGGCCGATAAACGTAGATCAGAGATCTGAGAGATAGGCTCAAAAGAATGAACACATAAAGCTTGAAATAATACGGCCAGGTCCCAGGGAGGGAATTGGGATCGTACTCGAGGCCTCAGCCTCAGAACACCGCACAGGAAACGTATGGCCAAAGGGTGTCTACCGACTGAAGATCCCTCAATAGGGATGTGGAAAGCAGAAAGCGCCCCCACAGAAACTTTCAGGGTGGAATGAGTCAATCACCATTTTGAGAGATCCAAAAACCATACTCGGCTCGGCCAGAACAGGGCTACTAAGAGCACAGATACCACATCCCGGCAAATTCTTTCTAATGCTCCTGGGAGCAGGGCAATAGGAGGGAATGCATAAAGGCATAGTCTCGGCCACGCCTGAACCATGGCATCTAGTCCCAGAAGAGCTGGATGAACTACAGTACCAAAGGGGACATTGCGCAGCCTCTTGAGAGGCGAAGAGGTCTAACTGGGCTTGCCCAAAAATGTTTCAAATCTGCTTAAAAACCTTGGGGTGAAGTCTCCATTCCCCGGAGTGCATAAACGCTGGTAGACTGGAACTGACCTTTCATATCTTTATTGAGAACAACCAAAAAAACTCATAGTGCTTGGAGGAGTTAGTAACCTAATAACCTCAATAAAGTTAATTGAAGTCAGGTTTTGGCACACTTGGAGTCTCATTAAGATAAAAAGTTTGGAGGCGTAGACTACAGCTACTTTGACTAATATAAACCCCTTAGACTTTTAAAGTTTGTTCTGCACAAGAATATGTTTATGTGAGTCATGCTTTGCCAAAAAGAGCTTTCAGAGGCGATCAAGAATTGTTGATTTATATAAATCTGGCAAAATAAAGTTATTTCAAAATACTTTAGAATTAAACAAGACTATAGTCTATAGCAACAGACACTTTGGGACTGTTGCTACTCTACCAAGAAGTGGGTGCCTAGTCGGCATGTCATCATAAAAACATCATCCCAAATGTAAAGTATGGTGGAGGAAACATCATGATTTTGGCCTGCTTTGCTACATCAGGGCCTGGCCAGCTTGGAATCATTGAGGGGAAGATGAATTCTCAATGAAGACTCCCTCCTCGAAAGAGAGCCCCCTAGGAGCAAAGTGTCCACATTGATAGACAATCACAATGCGGGCAGTCAGGTCCCTCAAGAGCTGTCTAAGCATGCTTCGCTCCCAAGCTACAACACATAAATGTATATCCCTACCCGTAATGTAGTGCAGACAGGGAGGAACACATGGTTTAAAATGTTGCTGAGTGCTCTCTAACCCCCTTCTGTCAGTCCTTGTCTGTAATTGGCATCATTTATTTTAACTTAATTATTGAACTCCATATGTGACAAACAATTCACACACACACGTGCTTCGCTAAATGATAGAACTTACCGGTTTGTTTTGCACACATGCTTTTAGGTTTTTCCTGGTTGTGACATCACCCCATCACATGTGATTTAGAGCGTGGTTACGCTGAAACCACCAAAGTGTTTGACACAGCTTTTAATTCCTTAAAGGGAACTATTGTATGTCCCATTCAGTCATGCTTTCTGCATTGCAAAAAAGTTTTTTTGATTTCTGTTTACCTTAATTTCTGTACTTAATTTCTACTCTAATTTTTTTCATTTTTATATCAGTATAATTTTAAAAGTCATCAAAAGTATAATGAAATAACACTGTAGATCATCTATAGCACAACCTTCAGGGATCCCTACCCTCCAAGTCTGGTGTCTCCAGACCCACGTGGAGCAATTCCAGGACCTGCAACATAAAAAAAAATTGAGTTTTATTTTGTTACTTTGTTAGAGGAAGAACCTGTTCAGCAGAGGCTGGATTTAAATGTTTCTCAATGGTGAGTTATTTGTAATGTTTGTTTGAATGTTATGTACCCACAATGTTCTCCCATCATAATCAAATTATAGCCACTACATCTATTTGGACATTAATCCCTTGCATCATCATGAATCAAGACTTTATACTAACTATAGTTTAATGTAAAACTGCTTATGAACGGAGGCTTCAGGTTTGGGTGTTAATCTTGGGCTGACGGTCCGCATCTGCCCCCTTCAAACGAAAACAGAACTATGTCAAATAGATTTGCGCCACAGTGTAAAATCAAGAATTAATGAGCATGACAGCATAATTGGGCCAAAAGTTTATCATTATTTAATGCCGTACTTTCGCCTGAGCCATACAGTCACTGCCATAATGAATAACACTCAACGAGAACATATACGTATAACAAAATATATAACATACATTTATACTGTATTTATTTTAACATATACCATGGCCGTTTGTGACTCAGAAAGGGACAGGTAGACCCAAGGTGACTGATTGACTAGCAGTGTGTAATGAGACTAATCCACATTTGGTTGAACAAAACAGAATAAAGAGAGTAAGAAAGTACATCACTGCAATAACAAATTTTATTAGTTAACCCTCCTATTACCCTCAATATCCCCTCAGTTTAAAGACTCCAGCAATTTTAACCTCCAGAATACGATTTTTACCCAAGTTTGTATGTCAAGTACTTTGTTTATTTGTTGACTACCTAAATAGCCATTAAACAACAAGCCAAAAAATGATGCCGACTATGCATTTAGAGACTATAAACATTGAATGGGGTCAAATTGACCCCAAAGATAATAGGAGGGTTAAGCAAATCAGGCAGACATCATTTTGAATCATACCCAGAACATATGTATTAAAATGTACTAAATGCCATTCTCCTTTCTCCCTATGTCTTGCAGGCAATGCAGATTTTCATCTTAACATATTCAATGTCCTCTTCAAATTCAAGATGAAGGCTTTTTGCTGGCCGTGACTTGACAGGTGTTAAACTAAATGGAAGTGAAGCTGCTCTGAATGTATATTTATCACATTTAATGCTTGTGTTTTTGGTGACCCCTTGTGGTCTTTCCGGGAACTGGTTTACCATTGTATCATTTGCTGTAACTCGCTACACGTGTGTACTCGTTATGTGGGCTATTTAAGCAATGCTGATTTTAAGATCAGTGCTGCAGTATTGGATTTTTGCCCGTCTCATTTGCCCTGAGAAGTTCCTTGATTGTTTCTTGTCTCTATTTTTCTGGGTTTAAGCCCTGTAGTTTTGTTTCTAGTTTTATGCAGTGCTATATTTTGTTTATTTTTGGATTCTGGATCGTTAAATTGAACGTCTATCTGTGATCCTACTAATCGTTTCGTTTGTGGGTTCCTCCCATCGTCTCTGTGGTGTGACGTTAGAATTTTCGCCCGTCACAATGGAGACCCGGGTTCGAGACCCAGTCTGACAGAATACTGCAGCCCTCCTCTTTCCCATCGGACCGTGCTAAGATTGCGTATGTAATAACCCTCCTATCAGGTAAGGCCCTCTCCTGGGCAACAGCCGTTTGGAAGGCAAAGGCTCCTTGTTGCTCCAATTACACGGCCTTCGAGAAGGAGTTCAAGCAAGTTTTTGATCATCCCCTCAGTGGCCGGCAGGCTGCTAGATTGCTGCTCACTCTCCAGCAAGATCGCAGTTCTGTGGCTGAGTATGCCGTTCAGTTTCGCACCTTAATGGGTAGCCAGTTGTGGGTGAAACGAAGACGCACTAATGGACTGTTTTCTCAATGGGTTGTCCAGTCACATTAAGGATGAGAGAACGGCGTTGTCTAAATTGTGGGTTGGCCGGTCACTTTCGAACCTCCTGTCCCAGTCTCCCGGGAAACGACCAACCCTCACTAGGAGGAGAGGGCTTCTAGTTTGGGGTTTCCGCTCTTCCAACCCCTTGAACTCCGGCATATCTTTTACCGTTAACATTAGTTGGGGAAACACTCTCCAGGCCTCATTGACTCCGGCGCTGCCGGTAATTTTATGGACATTACACTGGCCCATTCCCTCCAGATTCCTACCAACCCCCTTGCTACACCGCTTTCCGTCATTGCCCTAG
>JBAJNP010010499.1:0-15848 GCA_036877545.1 Yasuhikotakia modesta
AAACACATCACACCACACACAGCAGAAACTCAACACACTAAACACATCACACCACACACAGCAGAAACTCAACACACTAAACACATCACACCACACACAGCAGCCACAGGTTCACTCACATCCAGCGTGTCGTAATCAGAACACCTGGACTTGGGGTCAAGGGTCATGTAGGTCTCCTCAGGAGACTGGATCTGATGATTAAATGATAGGAGAATTAATTTTCTTCCATACCAGACAAACACAAATGAAAAGATAAAGGTCTCACACCTTCTTACTGGGCTGTAGTCCTGTGTTGTCTTCTAATGTCTGAGTCTTTTCCTTGTTTTTTTGTCTGAATCACACCAAAAATGAACATCTCCAGATAGGGTCTGTTTGTTTTAACAGTGTACTCACCCTCCTCTGATTGTCCTGTAAACTGTTTTCAAAATACCTTTAAATTCTAACCTTCTGATAAACATCGCTACGGCAACCATCACAATCGCACAGGTCATGACAACAGCCGGAATCACTGCCATGGTAACCATGTTCAGAGCTGGGCGGGTTTCTTCTCACATGCAGAGCAGAAGAGAGACACAAACTGCTTGCTAATAAAGACAAAACCGGCAGCATCACCCCGCAGTGATCAAACCTGCATCTGAATTCCACAATGTTATCACATCTGGGTGATCATTTTTACCTGTGACAGTGACTGAAACAGCAGCTGATCTTTGAGATCCATGTTCATTCTGAGCCTCACAGTAGAAGCGTCCACTCTCTACAGCTCTGAAACTCTGTCCTGATCCAACAGCTGATGTTTGGTTCTCTTTAAACCAGCTGTAGTTCTGAACAGGTGGACTGGATTCACTGCTGCAGGTCAGAGTCACTGACCCGCCCTCCACTGGTTCTCCAGACCCGCTGATGGACACTGATGTGTTCTTTGGAGGATCTGAAGACAGTGTGACATTATTCATCAGTAAGAATAATTTTATTTCTGTCCTGCTGGTGTTGCACAGGGTAATTCTATGCAGAGTAAAATCTTAACCTTCAAACCTGCATGACTTCATGTTTTGACTGTGGAAACCCCAAAGCAAACTGGCCTAGTGACCAGATCTCTCACCGACTGACCTCCAGCTCTGATGCTGACGGTAACCGACCCGGAGCCGAGTTCCTCGTGGCCACTGAACCTGCAGGAATACTGGCCTCCGTCCTCCAGCCTGACAGAGTCCAGGTCCAGCTGGTTGCTTCCATGAATCTGTCTGAACACAAGACCATCTTTCCTCCAGATGTAGGTGGGCACAGTGATGGAGGGGATGCAAGAGCCACAAAAAAATACTATCCAGTCTCCCTCTGTCACAACATCCAACTGAGAGATCACCTGCACCTCTGCACCTGCACCAGAAGCACATCAATGCATGTTGTACTTGTGAAACATGTTTAAAAGGACAGTTCACCCAAAACTACCATTACTGACTGCCACCCAAAACCTATGGCTGTTTTTCTTCTGTCGATATTTTAAATGATGTTTCAGTGCTTTATGTCCATACATATGTAACATACTTTAAAAGTTCTTCTTTTGGGTGAACTGTCCACACTCAGTACTTTTTTAGATTACAGACAGTTCCTCGTTGGTTTGTCAATGATATAATCTGTAGTGTTTCTTCTGCTTTTTAAATGAATTTCTGCACAACAGAACTGACATATTTTTTGAAAAATGACCTCTGGACACATTTTGCTGAACATTCCTGAACACTGCAAACACTGCAATGTTCAGGACCATCTTAAAGATTTTTTAAGCACACCTGTTACTTCCAGGCTGATTCCTTGAGCATTGGTCCAGTTTTGTGCAGAAGCGCTGGTTCTGAACACAAAATAGAAGATGCCGACGTCGCTGTCCCTCACGTCCCTCAGCAGCAGTGAGCAGTTTCCCCCGGTTTCTCCAGAAGACCCGCTGAACTCCACACGGCCTTTAAACGCAGCGTGCAGAGAGACGCTCGTGTGGCTCTCCTCTGGCGAGCTCCTATAGAGCCATTCTGCTGCAGAGAGATGCTCGTGTCTGGGGTGGCTGTACACACAGGGTATGAGAACAGCCGACCGCTCAACCACACACATACGGCTGATAATATGAGACACAACATGGTGTTCACTCTGCAAACCTGAAACCCAGATGAAGCCATTGCTTAGAAACTTGTTTTACTCATAAACTGAAACAAATTACATCTAATTTAATATCTCCAACTTTGTTATACATCGCTGGATAAAGTTAAAGCATATAGATTTATGCCTCTGTAATCGTTTGCTTAACAGTATTATTTTATATGTGGAAGCAGTTCCGCAGAGACTAGTGTTCACTGGATTAACATGCTTCAGATATGATGTTACCTGTAGCCACCAGACGGATCCATATCATAAACTGGAAGAGTGCAAAACACACCTGCGACATACAACATACCCGTGAGCTTTATTAGACACCAGCACATGTACAGCATTACATCTCCTAAACGAGTCAGTCCGTCTCACAATAACACATGATCAGATCAGTTTATAAGATGTTTCACGTGTTCAGTGTCTCGTTAAAACTCCGTCAGATGAGTTATTACCATATCTGAAGTCTGACGACGAGAGAGTTAAAACTGTATATCCTCTTCCTCCTCTTTAAACATGCTGACAACCCAAAACTTCACAAACTTAACGCCGTCTATGTGTGTGCGTCTCTCTCTCTCTCTCCCCGTCTCTCTCCCCGTCTCTCTCTCTCTCTCCCCGTCTCTCTCTCCGTCTCTCTCTCTCTCTCTCCCCGTCTCTCCGTCTCTCTCCCCGTCTCTCTCTCCCCGTCTCTCTCTCTCTCCGTCTCTCCGTTCATCATGTCTAACAATAACCGCAGCAGCACCGCGGCCGTGGCGCAGAAGGCGGTGCAGCAGCTCAGACTAGAGGCCAAAACGCGACGAATGAACGTAAGTTTGTCTCTTACGGAACGTAAACTTGTGCTAATGCTAATGCTAACTAACCGCGTCAAACACCGCCGGTTGTTGTTTACGGTTCAGGGCTACATTAAAACGGTGGGACTTTTTAAAGTGTTTAATCTTAGTTTTCGTGGGAAAGTGTTTGTAAACTTCAGTCTCTTGGGTTTTGTTCTTTACGCTTATTAATAATGCAAATATATGCAAACGGGGCGGGACTCGGCGCAGCGTCAATCACGTGTGTAACGATGGTAACCGATCGTTTATTCCTCCCGCTTTCATTTGTTTAATAAAGACTTTACCGAAAATCGTGTCCCTGTTTCTGATTGGTTCGTATATTGGGCGGCTGCTACCTGATTCGTCTATATCTGTAAAGCCCGCCCCACACCTCATCCTCCCATAGAGTGGAGAAGGGAGTTGTAATTTCACACATTACATTAATCACATTTCATTACATTAACCTTACGCCGCAGTGTCATTGCCACTCACTGGATGTTGGTTTAATTTCTGCAGGTTTCTCAAGCCGCTTCAGAGCTGAAGAACTTCTGCCTGCAGAATGCACACAAAGACCCGCTGCTGGTGGGGGTGCCGTCCAGCGACAACCCCTTCAGACCCCCCAAATCCTGCGGCCTGCTATAAAGTACCGCAGCTGCTGCTATCTGACCATGTCAGGAACGTTGTGTTTATTAGATGTACTTTCATTCCTCGTGTTTTTCTTTATCATCAGAGCTGGTGAAGATATTGCAATTATATATTGCAGTAGCATCACACACACACACATTAAACATATGTCATTGTTTTTACTGTTTGTTATTCTGCTATAAACTGTTTAACCGTTTTGAAATGCTGAATATTCACCGTATGCTGTGATACAATCTGTTCTGCACAATCTGAACACAAATATCACGACTGTCTTCTGTTATTGTCCTGTTCTGTTTCATACTCCAGAAACACAATTACATAAAACACTACATGCAAAATATTCCTGCAACTTTATACTGTACTTTTACTAACCTACAGATGCATGAGCAGCAGGATTTGATTTGAAGGTTTTGTTGTTTAGGAGTCTTGAGATTCTAGATGACTGTAATGAATAAACGTTTTGTGTAAACTTTTACTCTTAACCATCTTCTTGCTGAACTGACTTTCAAAATAAAAAAACTTGTGTGATAATTCATCTGTGTAGTATTTCTTTGTGTGATTTAACTTTTTATATGAAATCAATTAAGAATGCATTTTTACCCACTCTGTAGGGGATGTTTAACTCTGTAAGGAATGTTTAACTCTAAAGTACTAATGTACTGTAAGACAAATTAGTTCAACACTGTTGAATGTTTCAAAACATTGATAAATTTATCAAAATGATAAAATTACAGAACATGTTCATGTATGTTAAAGGGACAGATCACTCAAATATGAAAGCTGTGCAATCGGTGGTCACCATTGTATTAGAATCAAGGCTGTGCGCAAATCATTTGTTTATAGTTTAAAAGGAATTATCTGTGAATTATCCAAAAGATTTATACTGTTAAATTTATAGCAAATACTGATGTAAGAACTGATTTAAATTGGTATCACTATGTATTAGTCATCCACTCTTATTAAACATCATGACACACAAAGTATATGTGCCAAAGTATTACTGCAGTCCTATGACAAATACAAACGCTTTTATAAACATTCATTTTTATTCACAACTTTGTGATTTTAAATGTAGATAATGTCGCACTTATGAACGTTCCTTCTCAAACTTTTGCAGTTATTTCTCCAAACAGAAATAATCATATTTGCCAGACATTCATTATGGAAACTAAAAACTTTTCTGTGGAGGACTTTTAAATGATGATGTTGTACATGTTTGTACACTGCGCATTTCCGTTTAAGGTCATTTTTAATTTCTCATACTTTACAATATGAAACATTCCATCAGATAAATGTGTTAAAGCTGTCATGTGCCGCAACACAACTGGCTGATAAAATCCTCACGCGTGTTTTAACAGACAGAAGTGGAACTTGTTTCACAGAGTAAATCTGTTAATTGGTCAGTGACGCCACGACGCCCTTTATAACCCACGCTGCTGCGCGTTTGTTTCGGTGTCTGTCGGTGTGCGGTCTCGTGATATGGCCTTCTCTCTGCTCCGCTGCATGCTGTCGGTTCATGGGTCTATGGAGTCTAACCAAAATCAGGACTTTCAGCCCTGGAGAGATTACATGGGTTTAGCAGACATGGTAAAAAACATGCAACAGACGCCAGCATTTTCCGAGGCGCCAGGGCGTCAGAAAAACCAAGGCGAGAGCCACGCCGCTGCGTCCGTGGAGTTTCCAAGTGGCCCGACGCAGGCGCGCACGGCGGTGGTGAGAAACACGCGCAGCGCGGAGCTCGAGTCTCCCGGTATGAAGGTTAACAGATTACTGGAGAGAAAGTTTTGCAGCTTCTGCAAACACAACGGCGAGTCGGAGGCGGTGTTCACCTCGCATTATTTAAAAAATCGCAGTGGAGACGTGTCGTGTCCGTACTTGAGCCAGTATGTGTGTCCGCTGTGCGGGGCCACAGGAGCCAAAGCGCACACCAAGAGGTTCTGCCCACTCGTGGATGAGACCTACAGCTCCGTGTACGCCAAAGCCTCGTGGTGAAACTGCTGGATGAAGCAGAAGGGCTCTGACCATTTCTGAACGCGCGTTGCCGTCATCTCTTGGCAAAGGGAGCGAATGAACACATTTTAGAAGAGGTTTTAATGTTCAGGTTTATATTTTAATTATTTTATCTGAACCACGGCTTGTGTCCGAGTTTGCATGCGTGTTTACTTAAACGTTTGATTTTGCACGTTTTTTTCACGGACTTTGTCATGTTTTTTTTACATTACTATATTTGTGTCGTTTCCACTCACTGTGTACCGTGGTGGTGTGTTTTCATACTGGTGTTTCTGTACTTGTTAACAAACTTGCACAAGTCAGTGGGGCTCCTACAGGCGCAACAGCGCTTGGACCTTCAGTGCTGCCAAAACAAGCGCTTCCTTTGTAACCAGTTAATTGGATGTGATGCTACTTTATGAGTCTTGTTAAAAACAGTTTTGTGAAACATGTAGGTGTGTAATACTCTTGATGCTGTCAGTTTTTTATTTTACATCAATAACAAAACGTATTTGACTTTTGTTTCTCCTGTTTTACACATGCAGACATCACAGGGTATTACTCTAATGTGGGCGATTTAACACCTTCACGGTTTCAGTGTGGTGGTCTGGTTCTTACGGTCACAGCCCTTTCTTAGTTAAAAGGTAGTTTGTGTCTGTATTTGAAGCCGAGGCTTTAGCTGCTAGATGCAGATAAATGGCAGCTGGTGGTTTAAGTTATTTAATGGTTTAAAGTGTAATTGAACAGGTGTAAATATGAGCACTGGCTGAACGTGACCTCTGCGTTTACCCAGAGCAGTGGGCAGCCATCACTAACCAGAGCACAGCTGCCCTGTCACTCCAACTTACTACAGCCACAAGGGAACTGGCCCGAGTACAGCATTATGTGTAGTTTTACTTTATAGTGGGACAATGTTATATGCTACAAGTGCAGTTTAAAAGAATAAGACTTCTTCCCTGGCGCATAAGATCAGTTTTCCCTGACATATACTTCCGCATTTCGCTCCAATGGAAGCCTATGCGAGTGTCGTAACTCTTTAACTAATGACTCCAAGCCAATTGCCGCCTGCCGTAAAGCGCGAGGTTCTGCTGTTGCTATGGGAAACGGGGCGGAAAGCAGGAAGTGCCGAGTCCCCCATTGACAGCAGCAGATCTCTGTATTTATGACAGCGTAGTGTAAGAGCCTCATGAGTGATACCTTCATCTCAGCAGTGGAGAGACTGGTAATAAACAGCGCGCTCGGGATCATATGATCGAGGTAATGCCTTCACATGTTCCGTAAGCCACTCTGATGTCAGAGCTAGCCTTCATGGTAGTTAGCTTTTAACTGAATAAGTTTGTGTTGGTTTGTTTACTTCCTGGTGTAAGCTGTGAGAGGCTGTTTTATCTGTGCTGAGGTTCGATCCCAGCCGTGCAAAGTTTCTTAATACGCTTTATGTTAAAAATAAAGGTGATCGATTCACCTGTTTTCTGTCTGTCCTGACTAGTAGGTTAAAGTAAACAGTCGCTGTTTGGATTGTAATCCGTAAATATGAGGTTAGGGTGATCTCAGAGGTGTTGGTGCAAATGAACACACATCGTGATTACGAATGGAAACGTCATTGTTTACGCAGTAATCTAGGAATGCGCCGTGACGTCACTCAGCTTGTCAGGTTGGTTGTGCTGCTGTTATAAGGATTGGTCCTCATGCGGTGGTTTCATTCGCTCTGGTTCTTATTGCAGGTTTGAGGGAAGTGCAGAGAAATGAGCCGAAGCAGGAACCCTCCGCAGAAGGGCCAGGGTGCCGCCAGGGCGAAACAGGTGAAACATGCGCAGAGATGCTGTACTGGTGCACAGAACCATACCGTCAACACCAGTAATACCCAACAGGCAACTGTGGGCTGTGCCCCCTTGATAGTTTATACAAATATTAGCAGCTTTTTTCAATGTAATGATTCTCAGTAAAAAAGTTTTTTGACACTTTGGGGACAAGTTATTCAATTCAGATGTGTTTGATTTTAACGATCAGGTTTTTTACAGATGCGTGGGTTCAATCAATCAAAATCAAATGAATTGAATCCAAACTGAATTCTTATGTTGTCAGATGGGACTGCTGCTGGATTTGGCTCCGGACGGTGGGCTGGATGACTCTGGTGGAAATGAGGAGGAGCTGGAGGCGGAGCTTCTGGCTCTGGTGGGAGGAGGAAGGGGCGGACCTGCAGGAAAGAAAGCTGGAGGTAAAGGTAAGGAGACAGGTGAAGCCTCACTAATAATCTCTGTGTTCACTGCTATCTACAGTAATAATCTTTGTGTTCACTGCTATCTACTGCAATATTCTCTGTGTTCACTGCTATCTACTGTAATATTTGTTTGTCATGTAGCTTCGGTGCCCATGGAAGACATCGAGCGGATGGCAGCCCTGTGTATGAAGGACCTAGATGAGGACGGAGAAGATGATGGTGATTTGGAGAATGACGCTGATCTCTTGGTAAGAGGAGGACGGTGCTGCTCAGATGTAGCTCAGAGAAGCACAGCAGACAAGAAGAAATGAGCTTGCCTATATAAATCTGTAAGCAGAGATTTCAGTTGTTTAATGTGTATCAGGCTGAGCTGAATGAGGTGTTGGATGATGAAGAGGTAGAGGCCAGGAAACCCCCTCCATCACCATCTCCACCTCAGCGCTCAAACGCACCTACACCTGCCCCCGCATCCCAGAGTTCCCCAGACAGCCTGGAGTCTCTCCTGCAGGAGCGCATCCATATGTACCAAACTGCTATCGCCAACGCCAGGTCTGCCGGGGAGACCAGCAAAGCACGCAGATACGACCGTGGACTGAAGGTGGAGTTTTCATTGGAGTCAGCTGTCACTGTTTGCCCTCATGTTGGCAGAATTTCTTATCATTTCTGAGTTGTTTGTTTTCAGACTCTGCAGTCCATGTTGACATCAGTTAAAAAAGGTAAACCCATCAAAGAAGATGAGATTCCCCCTCCTGTGGCCACTGGTGGAAAACCCTCACAGGCTGAGCCAACCAGAGAGCAGGAGAAACCCGCTCCACCGTACACTCCAACACAGACAACCAACGAGAAGCCACTGCTGGAGAAACCGCAGCTACTGCAACCCCCATCACAGCGGTCAACAGCCGTAACGCCCAATACGCCTGCCATATCCCCCCTTACACCCAGCCAGCCTAATGCACAGGACTCAGGTCTGCACACACACACACACATCTGTGAAGGCATCTCTAGCCCCTTACTCTAAACCCTAAAACCACGTGTTAAGCTGCTCTCTAAAGGACAGTGAGAATGTGCACAAAAAGACAGATGTGCAGATACACAAACGCAAACTGTGTCCCTCCCTTTTTGGCCTAGAAGCCTTGACATCTCTCACTCATGGTCAAATCTGATCTGAGATTGTGTGTCTTTCAGAGCTCAAAGTGAGAATATTAAACAGACAGAGAGAGTATAAACTGGCAGCCATACAGGCCAAACAGAGCGGAAACACTGAACAAGCCAAACAGCTGTACCTCATCGCCAAGGTAACGTTTATTTTAATAGCACATGGATGAGGAACAAACCTGTGAGACTTTTAACAAAAGTAGTTTAATGCATTAAAGTTAAATGCATTAAACCGTTGTTAAAATCATGTGACCTCCGAATGAGTGCAAATTTAAACCAAAACCAAAAAGACCAAAATGTTAAAAAATATTTGATTAAGAGTAACTACAGAATTGCTACTATGTTGACATTATTTTAGCTTGAAAGCAGGGATATAATGTCAGTTGTGTAAAAGAACACTTTTATAGTTTGATAAGTGGAATGTCTCTGAGCTCAAGAGTTTTATTTACACTGTTTGTCTGTTTTAACACAGAAATTAGATTCACTGGTTGAGACTGTTGACAGAGGAGAGTTTGTGGATATCAGCTCACTGCCGCCGCCTCCTGGTATGACATCACAGGTCACTAGATCTCCTCAGACCACAGCACAGTCTGATTCATTCCCTTCTGTCATGCAGGTGTTGAAGTGCCGCGTTCTGCCCCTCAGCAGTCGTCTTCTAAAGCAGCCGCTCCTCCTCTGGCCCCCACAGCTGCCCCTGACTTAGGTGAGTGTGTGTGAGGATCTTCTAGCAGGAAAACAAGATAGAACTGCCCCTGCAGTCCTACAGCACAGTAAACATGCTAAATGATGCATTATCAGACTGTAAATGTGTTTCTTTAAATTTTGTAGTTAGACATGCGTGTGTGTGTGTGTGTGTGTGTGTGCGCGTGTGTATGTCAGCTCTCTCTGCTCCTCGCAGCATCAGTGAGGCATTGCAGCAGCGCATGGACAAATATAAAGAAGCAGCAGAAACGGCCAAGAGCAAAGGAGATGATCGCAAAGCTCGCATGCACCAGCGCATTGTTAAGGTAACACACAGTAACACTCCAAACACACACGCATCACACATACATCACATGAGGAACTATCACTCTTGTGTGTTTCTGACTGCAGCAATATCAAGATGCCATCAAAGCTCATAAAGCAGGACAGCCTGTAAATCTGGCAGAACTTCCTGTTCCACCAGGTCAGAGCTCTCTTCCAGTCTGCAGCGTGTCACTGTGTGTGTTGCTGTTCTGATTTGTGTGTGTTTTTCAGGTTGTCCTCCGCTGCAGGGGGCAGAGGGTGGTGAGCAGAACTTTATGGGTGTCTTAGAGACAGCCATGAAACTGGCCAATCAGGACACAGAAGCAGATGAAGAGCTGCAAAAGGTGAGGAATCTATAAACTGACAAATCAAAACCTATTTCAGTTCGAGATGAATGATGCTGTTGACTGAAGGGTCTGTGCTGGTTGTGTTTGAGTGTGATTCCTCATTTGTCTTCCTGTGATGTGCAGCCATCTGCTCATACTGTCACTCAGAAATCAAGAGCTACAGCCCCTCCCAAAGCCCTGTCCACCGCCGGGACGCCCACTGGCACTGCAAATGCCCCTAAACTGGGTGGAAAAGGTGTGTATGGGTTAGGGCTGCACGATATTGATGAAAAATGTAAAAAAAGTTTATGTAATAAAACAGTATTTGTGTGTATATAGTGTGTGTATAGTGTGTCTGTATAGTGTGTGTGTATAATGCGTGTTGCGTTGCAGCCCAGCAGCAGCTGGATTTCCTGACGGCACGCAGGCAGCAGTTTGTGAAAGCAGCACTGCGTTCTAAAGAGATGAAGGACATGCAGGGAGCTGCACAGCACCTGAGACACGCTAAAGGACTGGAGCCCATGATCACTGCTGCCAAAGCAGGACTTCCTGTTGACATCACCAAGGTGCACATGCTAATATAATGACTTTAAATAAATGCTAACACTGTTTAAATTGCTCTGTAGCGTCGTGACCTGTTACCTGTTTTATGAGCAGATTCCTGCAGCTCCGGTCAGTGAGGAAGACTACAGACTGAGTCAGTCTCGATCGTCTTCTCTCTCTCCTCGGTCTGCTGATCAGTATCATCACCTGATGGAGCAACTAAAACAACAGCATGAGGTTTTCACACACACACACACACACACACACACACACACACACACACACACTACAGATGTAAGTTGATCTGTATCTGGTCTGTTTGTAGAAGTGTCTGGCGTACTCACAGCAGTTCACTCAAATGGGGAATGTGGCTGAAACCACCAGGTGTGTGTTTGTATTATTGTTGCTGTCGTGTTTGTGTTATTAAAGGTTTTCATTGTATACGCCACATTGTAAGTATTAATGTACAGTGATTTGTGTGTGTGTGTGTGTGTGTAGAATGGAGAAGTTGGCTGAAGAATGTATGAATAACATTGATATCCTGAGGAAAGCTCATGCCGGTGGAAGACCAGTCCCCAGATATCACACAGAGGAGCGCACCTTCAACACTGTCAGGTACACAGCACACACACATCTCTGCTCATGTCTTTATTCCAGTACCCCCACTGAGTATCTGCCTGCAGGATCAACCCCAACCTGACTGCCAATGACATGCTGCTGGTCATCCTCAAAGGAATCAACCTGCCAGCCCCTCCAGGTGTGTGTCTGTGTGTGTGTGAGTGTCTGTATGTGTGCGTTTATGTATGTATGTGTGTGTGTGTGTGTGTGTGTGTCTGTCAGTGTCTGTGAGTGTGTGTGTGTGTCTGTCTGTCTGTCTCTGTGGGTCCTTATTAACATTGGCTGGTGAGACATTTCACTGGCTTTCACTAAATAAAAAAAAATGTCCCATAAATTGATCAAATCAAGTTTCTTATCTAATGTCAGTCACAGTGAGGTTTCAGAAGATGGTCAGCATTAAAGGACAGGAAATGTCATTACCTGATATAAAGCCAATGAAAGTGAATGACATCACTAATCTACCCTATCATCTTCCTGTGAGTTTGTGGATGTTGATCAATCATCTTGTTTTGTCCAGGAGTTTCTCCCAATGATCTGGATGCAAGTGTGCGCTTTGAGTTTCCTTTCCCAAGTGCGGTATGACACACAAACTCTCATGCACTCACTCTCTCCCTCACACACACACACACAGGCTGCTGTGATCTAATGGAGTGTGTGTGTTTTGTAGGAAGAAGCTCAGAGAGACAAAACTAGCACTGTGAGGAGCTCCAGTTGTCCAGGTACACACACATTCCTGCAGTGTATTGTGGGATAGTTTTTCTCATGAAGGATATTCATGTGCTGCCTTAAATGAAATGAGTACGTTAGAAAGCAGCGTAATGTTGCCGCTGTCCTTTTTAAACAGCTCTCATGGAGAGCGCACTAATCCCTTGAGATGCTGTCTATGTAGGCAGCTCAGCAGGATGTAGGATCTCAGAATGTGTGTGTGTGTGCAGAGTTTAAGGAGCAGTTTAAACTGAACATTAAGAGAGATCACAGAGGCTTTAAGAGAGTCGTACAAACCAAAGGCATCAAGTTTGAGGTCATACACAAAGGGTGAGAATCTGTTTATCAACAACATTCAAAGACATGAAAACTAAATGGAATTAAAGTATCTGTGTATCTTTTTAATAACAATTAAGTATTTTGTGTGTGTGTGTCCACCTGTATGTGTGTGTGTGTGCAGTGGTCTCTTTAAGACAGATAAGGTGGTTGGAAATGCTCAACTAAAGTTGGAAGCTCTGGAGAACCAGTGTGAGATCAGAGAGATTATAGATGTGAGTTATGCACACTTCACATATATTGCACGCTTCACATATATTACACGCTTCACATATATTAGACACACACACACACAGATGCTGGTGTCTGTGTGTTTGGAGCATTTGTACTCCTGTTGCAGGTTCTAGACGGCCGGAGGGCCACCGGTGGTAAACTGGAGGTGCGTGTGAAGATCCGTGAGCCGCTGGGTGGAATTCAGCTGCAGTCAGTGACAGAGAAGTGGCTCGTCATTGAGCCCCTGACTCCCTCCCCTGAGAAAGAGAGAGAAAGACAGAAAGACAGAGAAAAGGAACGAGTAAGAAACAAAGTGTTCTGTAACATATCTGTTATCTGTTAGAAAGACAGACATTATAGACAAAGTAGTAGCTACTGTAAACTTTAAAGATGCTAAAGACTCCTTACTGCTTCTGATTGGTCTGAGCAATGTAGATGGACTCCTCCTGTTACTGTTACTCCTGTTATCTGTTGCTGTTTCCATTCCAACAGGTTCCTTCTCCAAGATCCAAAGGCAGACATGATCATGAGAGGAACAACAAGCCAAAGTAACAACCAGACCTGCTTCACTGTGTCTGTGTGTGTATGTCTGCGTGTGTGTGTATGTCTGTGTGTGTATGTGTCTGATGTTTCTGTCTCTTCTCTCTTTCAGCTCCTCTCCTCCAGAGATGAGACTGCACAGCTTCAGTCTGCTCAACTATGACAAAGAGAGACTGGAGTGGAAGGTGTGTTTTGTGTTTGTTGTAAAACAGAGCAGAGATGAGCAGAGCTCAAATGTTGAGCGAAGCTTCTGACTAAAGCTGCTTTTCTTGTGCTGTAGAGGGTCTCAGTGATTTAAATGTGTTGTTTAGTGCTGCTGATAGTTTGAGGTGAATTTATTGTAATTTTTGTGCAGATGTAGAAAGTGTAACTAATTTTGTCTTGTTAGATAAATGAGTACAAGAAGAACAGACGAGACCCATCAGAACTGATCAAGCAGCACATGGAGTTGTGTCAGCGACTGCAGTGGCAGAAATCTTACCTGGAGAAACATCCCACAGCACTGACAGGTACAAAACCACACACACATGTGATCTGATGATCTAACTGTAACTGAAAGTATCTAAAACAACATGAAATAAAGTACATGTGCACTGAAGAACATTTCCTTTTTCAACTTGAAATGAAAGGTGAAATGTTTTTAAAACACAAACGGATAATCCTTAATCAGGCCTTTTTTCTCTCTATCTCAGAATATGAAAATGTGCTGCGGAAGTTTCAACATGGTCTCTCAGATTCTGTAAAGAAGTTTGCCAGCCAGGGCAACAGAGTGAGTTTGCGCACACACACACACACACACACACTCACATACATTCACAAGAAGACGCATAAACACACATTACATTTAAACTTTGATGTGTATAGTTGCAGCAGCCGATCATTGAGATATTTATGTTGCACTAAAATATTTTGTTTTTGTGTTTAGGATGCAGCAAAAGATGCTCTTGGTCGACTGAAGATGGTGGAGAATGAGGTGAAAACACAAGGGTCTTTGTAATCTGTCCTCAAAATTTAGTAACTTCCTCCAGCTCTGTAACAAACATTATTTGGCTGACATCATCGGGGAAAATAATGTTAACATCTATAACTGTTAACACCAAAAGCTAAACATCTAATTCAATCATTGTTTAAAGCTGCAGATGTCAGTGATGCAACCTAAAATCTATATAGTTGATGCAGTAGTTTAATGCTGGGTTTAAAAAAAAAAGGTCACATCAGAAGTTTGTGTTGTGTTTGTTTTAGAAATCCTGACTTCAGCTTCAGTGCTCTGTAAAACACACACTTCCAATCAGATAGAAAATCAGTGTCATTTATTTACCCTGACGTGTGTCTCAGTCTTTAACACTGACTCTCTCTCTCTCTCACAGCTGGAGTCGGTCAGAAAGAAACGGGGCGTCAGGGAGTGAAATGTTGAGTGTCGGGTCATCTGCAGGAATCTGTACTCACACACACTTTTACAATCATGAGAATATCAATGAGTATCAATAGATATAATGTAGCTGCAGAGACAGCTGAACAAAACACTACAACACACACACACACAAACACACTGAAGCACCTATTAGCATTGCTGCACTCCATCTGTCTGAATGTTCTAAATGTTCTGAGGTCAGAGAGTGAGGCACGACTCTGATCTCACTGACAGAACAATCCTTCAGCACTAATGCCCAGAAACCCCAGTGTTGTCCAGTACCAAATCCACAGGCCTGTTCTATGAACAATAAGATGTTTTGCATTGTGACTTTTTTTTAATGACAGTTAAGCCCTGCATTCAAGATGTCAATCGAAAATGTAAAGGTTCAAAAATCTAAATGGTTCTTAAAAGGCTTCATTAAAGATCCAGTTTCTTGGTGCAGAATATAATTTGTTATACTTTCTTTTAAATGACTTTTGTGAGATTAACCTTAGAATTTTTGAGTAAATCTCAAGAAAATAAATGGGATGACACAACAGAAACATTCATTCCTTCTGACGGTTTAGTGCCGGTAACAATCAAAAATCAAGCTGATCTTTCCCTCTTTTAACTCTTTAAGGGGGGGGAGTCCTGACCTCATCATGTCTTTTAAACTGCCTCCCTGTCATCATTGGTTCTGTTTCATTTATTACAGGATTTAATCAGCCATATTGTTCAGGTTATTTTTGTTTTGTTTAGGTTATTGTTTTAGACTAAAATCTCTGACATGTTTCTGTTATAGTCAGACATTAACCTATTCAACCCTAAATAATGTTTCTGAGTGGCTTCATGTTAGATATTTTATCACATATATCTAAACTGTAACCTCAGTTTTTGTCTGGAACATACTGATAGAGTTCATCACTAATGTTCTTTATTTACTCACCACAAAATAAGTAAAAAATATACAAATAAATAAAAGTTAAATAAGCTACTTAACTGCATATTTGTTGATTTTCTTCAAAGAAAATAAGGTTATGACACCAAAAAAAATGTACTCATGTCGCCTAGCTCAAATTAAAAATATTAAAAGTTAGTAATGATAAACTTGTGTCGATGTCTCTGCCCATCAAATGCATGTGTTCTGATGTTTCAGCAGCCGTGATGGGATGAGGGAGGTTTGGTCTGGGGGAGGTTTGGTCTGAGGGAGGTTTGGTCTGGGGGAGGTTTGG
>JBAJNP010010500.1:0-16310 GCA_036877545.1 Yasuhikotakia modesta
TGAAAGACTGCAAATCCAAAACTAAACGGAGCAAGAATTCCAAGGACAGTAGCAAATCCTCAATCCCTGAAGGGGCCAAGAAGGACGGCCAGGGGCGGGTCCCTGCCGAGGGCACCGGGCCGACAGCTGTGAGCGGCTCTACAGCGTTATCTGGTTCTGGAAAAGGTTCAGATAAAAGTAACAAGATTCCCCGTAATATTCCCAGTGGTAAAAAGGACAAAGAGGTTTCTGGGAAAATTAAGAAGGAGAAAAATGATGGGGTTCAAACTGGGAATGTGCCCACAGAGATGGACCCCGGGACCCAGGTCCTGCCTGTAGGTCAAACTCGCAACACCCCGTTTGAGGGGACGCAAAACACGGACAGCACTGAGACGCTGGAGAATATTACCCTTGATACTGCTGGAATAGTTGCACCATTGGCTATCAAGAGCGAACCGGAAGATGTGGACAGCAGTGAATGCAGGAATATGAAAAAGGAAAAAAGTGAGAAGGTAATTCAAAAGTGTTTGCCGTTGTGTGAACTATTCAGGAATCTTCAGTCCACTGCTGTTAGGCTGTAGTTTACTTCTGGTTGAGAATTAGCACAAGTGACTTCACCTTTGAATGCTTTATGTTCTGCAAGCTAATGCTGTTCTGAAATGAGCTGGTGACTCAGCAGTAGCCCACATGTGCCCTGGCATGTCTTCCTGCAGTCTGCGTTTCCTCTTGGCAGAATTTGTGTGGGAATGAGAGGGGTGAAACATGAGGGGTGGTTCTGAAACCCAGTTTACACCGTTTCCAACTAAAACACAGAATTGAGATGACTTCAACACAAGCTCAGAGTTGATCACTGTTTTCTGCTGTAGTTGTTGGGTTGAAGAACATGCTGGCGCCCGTTGTACTGCATACAGCCGCCAGTTGACGTTTTACAGCTGCGTGTATTAAATGTGGAGGATACATTGTGCTTCTGTAGTTCTTACTTGTGAACCAGTATTCAGCGGTGAATGTTTCTCACATCACTGTGTCAGCGGACCTGCTGAGAGCCAGTGAGACGTATCGCTGGGAGCTCTCGTCTGCTTTCAGTTGTGACAGCTGCACCCTGCCTTCAAAGGCAGTTTCTCTAGCCACAATCTGTTTGGAGAGAATTCTCTTCTGTGTGTTCATGTTGTGAGGTTGAACGGTCATGTCATCATTATCAACGATTCTCAGACCTGTTGTAGCAGTGAAGTTTATTACTGTGAAGCGTTTGATCATTCATACATCTCAGCAGTCAGACCAATCAAACACAGTCTTGATCAGTATGTTAGATCCTTCAGACTATGGCTTCTGTGTTTGTGTAGCTTGATTGTGTGTAACTTGTTGACTATAGTACTGTCAGTAGTTCAGGTCATGGCTTCCTCTGACTGCTGCTGTTGTTCTGGTACGTTCCTTAAACAAGGGTGAGGGGTCACAGAGCCCCAGCGGGGTGTGAGGTGACGACACCGGCCGTTAGGGTGGGACACCAGGGCAGCTCTGAAGTTACATCAGAGTTCCAGGCCGCTAAAGGCTCAGGCCTGGCAGGTTTCCCCAGCCTRCAGAAGCCTCTCATGGCCGCATGCAGTAATGCGAGTGGGCCGGAGCCTCTGTGAACCCCTGCTGGACCGGTGTCTGCTCRCAGTGTTCACAACGGCCCGAGAATAACACCAGATAATTGAACTGCTCTCAGCAGCGGCTGTGAGAGAGAGTGACCTGCTGATGTTTCCAGACTGTGACTGAAGCAGCTTTTGATATCTGTGATGCAAACTGCACAGCTGACGGCGTCTTGCTGGGATAAGTTGTATTTATAGACTAAGGCCAGGTCAGATTTAGGTCTTGTGAAACATAAAAACATGAAAGTTGCTGGTGTTGAGAGTCTTTTTTGCTTTTAGAAAGCTGTCTTAAAACTTCAAATCCATGTTAAATGTTGCTGTTCTTCTCTCTTAACACAGTTTGTTAGGAGTCTGTGTAAGCTTTGGTTGATGTCATACAGTGGTCCTGTCCTACGCTTTAATTTAATGGGTAAAATATTGAACTTTTATCACCATTTACCTTTTTGAATGTGATGATATAACCGAAGAATCTAGTACTTATTTTAATAATATGGTAACGGCATGCAGTGTTTCAGTGTGAGGTACAGACAGGAGTACTGATTGATTTATCATGGTGATTATTCGAGCTGTTGTTTCTTCTCAGCAGTGTTAACAGATTATTTGGAGTCTGTGTGCTGAAGTTTTGTCTGTGTGTCATAGGCTTTCAGAGGTTTTGAGAGCCGTAGTTTTGGTTTGATCCAGCGACAGATTTAGCTTCCTGTTTATGGGTTTGTGTCTGTTGTCTGCAGTCTGTCGATACTGGAACGTTTTGCTTTGCAAAATGATGACTGCCTACTTGTTTTGTCTGTTCATAACTGCTACATCCACACTAATGCATTCACAGAGCGATAATGAGGAGGTGTAAACCAGTGAATTGTGATGGTCTCTCACTCTCTGTTTTATTGCTTTGTGATTCAGTCAATTATCTGTATTTTTATGCTATAATAACATTACTAATATTGCGTGTGGTTAGGGTTCGTGTTTTGTAGTGGACACATGCGCAGAGACCTCCCTCTCGCTGTTTCTCTCTCCTCTTGCCGTTTTCTCTCTCGTGTACTCGGCCTGTTTCTTCAGCCGGCGTGAGCGTGTTAGCATGGCACTGAAGCTGTGGGGGAGGGGCCGTGGTGCTGCCCTGCGATGTCAGCCAGCGCATTTTTGACGTGCTTCTCTCTGTGTGAGTGTTGAAAGCAGAGGGGGAGGGGATACATGCGCAGAACAGGCCCACGAGGCGGGCAGAAAATGCCTGTCTAACTCTTCTGGGCCTCACAGCCTTTGTTTTTTTTGTCCATGTGAATATCTACTGGTGTTTGCACAAGCATCTGACTCTTCTGTCTCCAGTTCTTCATCTGCGGTTCCTCACTTTCTCTCCCCCCTGATGTGACTTTGGCTATAAGCCTCAACTTTCCAACCGAGAGGCTGTTAAAATCTCTTACCGCACGGTTTGTAAAATCTGCCCCCGGGTGTTTTAGGTCCCTGGGTTAGCATGCCAGGGAATGTCCATACTCTCCTGTCTGCAGCTTGGACGGACAGGAGATTGCCTGAGCTGCAGCTGTGAATGCAAAGGACATCCGTTCAGTAAACGTTGCTGGATAGGAGGGTAAGAAGTGCACGTCTGCTCTGTCTGTGACAGAAATCTGTCATCTCTAGTGGAAACAATATATGAGCAGTCATGCTAAAATATTCTTAACGCTTTTCTCTCAGTGCCATTCATGTAGAGGAGACCCGGCTCTGAATGATGCAAACAGGCACAACGCTAGCACATCATGCAGTTTTACTGTCTGAGCTGTGAGCATGTGGTGATTGTACCACCATGTGCCTTATGACACCACAGAAGCAGTTCATTCCTGTTACAGTCAGCGCTAACCCCCCGTCTGGTCCAGAACTAAAGGGGCGTTTAGACGGGACTATGTTCTGTGAAGGCCCACCGGACTGGAGACCTGCTGTGACCTGCTGCACTTGTGTTGTGTTGAGCTGCTCCTTGTATGAGGTCAGGGCTGTTCTCCAGCTTATTGACTCACTACAAGGTTACAAACACTACAGAGAGCTTCACATACGTGTAGTTATCTTTTTTGAACTCATGTTTTCCTTCTTATTTGTAGCAGTTTGCTGTGATTATAATAGTTTGTCTATTTATGTTGTCTGACAGAGCTCTCGGGTCTTGTGGTTCCAGTCTGTGTGGAACTTCATTAAAGCTTCTGTGACTGGGTCAAGACAGGAACCTTGAGTTGGTCCACTGATCTTGTGCTGTATATTAACAGAACTAAAATTTAATGCAGAAGTGAAGCTGCATCGTTTGATGGTACTTTATATTATTTTGCCAGGCTTTTTTCATTTGCAGTATATAAGAGAAAAGTTAATCACCCATGTAATGCAACCACAAGATTCTAACTCTCAGAAATATTTTGCTACTCCAGGAAGGTTCAGACATATGATGTCAGATGTTGTCCAAAAGGATTCTCCAACTCTCCAGAGGGACGCTTTTAGCTGCTTCCACCATCAGCCGCTCAAGCAAATACTCCCATATCTTTATACCTGTGTGTGTGTTCTGAAGACCAGCAGAGACTCCCTCATCTAATTTGATGTTCCTGTGTTTGGTCAGACTGTGCAGTATTTGTCATGTTAGACACCCAGAAAGCTGTATGTTTAAACCACACTTGTGTTTTAGATGTGCAGACTGTCATTATGTGCTCCTTAATTCCTTGTGTGCTGTTTTTGCCACCGGCTTCTGAATTCACCAAATGTTTCCTTAAGTCTTGGCCAGCACATTTTTTCCTCTTGCACTCACTGTCTAAAGGTCTGGACTGGTGTCTTTCAGTTTGTATCTCTCTCTCTCTCTCTTTAAGAGCATGCCTGCAGGCTTCACTCCAGAGTACACTTGAGGACTTAAACGCCCGGCCTGACAGGCATCAACAACAGAAGTCCTTGTTGTGATCCAGAAAGTGCGTGTTGGTATTCAGGGCTTGTTGTCTGTCCCGCTGCCTCGGAGATTGGATCAGTGTGCTGGTAATTCTGACTGGAGGCTCTTTCTGTTCTCCAGCCTGTTTTGTTGAACGGCCAGAATAAATTTGCCGTTCATCAAAGTCCTGCAGATCTGACTGTCTCTGCTGTCCCATTTTGGTAATAATGGAGATGTTTGGACACGCACACAGGATAGCCGATCTCATCTAGAGGAACGGTCCACTCCATTAGATGTTCATGCGTTGGAGGGCAGAGATATTAGGAACACTTCTTGAACATCCACTGTCAGTGTTACTGAGGGGAGAAATGGGTGAGATATAAGATGAAGTGGTTTCAGAAAGGTCTTTGGAGTAGTGCTCAGTTCAGAGTCTTTCACATGTTAAGTTGGGAAATGAAACGAAGTCTTTGCTTTGGCTTAGCAGAGATAGCAGTTTTTGCTTGTAATTTCTTGTATAAGGATGATAGTCACACTATAAAGGAAAATATACTTTCGTTACATTGTGACTGTGTTAGAAATAACAGGTGCAACAAAACAGACCCGTTGGACCCAGTGACGGCCACATAAAGCCCCTGAAGTCTGATCTAAAGGCCATCCAGAGTGTAATCTGTACTTTACCTCCTCACTAAGGGCAAGAAGGCATCCTGGGTTCTCATTTCCGTTTGTCTCTCTAACCTGCAGATTGATCCCTCAGCTCTGGATAAAATGGCAGTTCTCTAAGAAATGAAGTTCCACTCTTTCTCATGAGGAGGAAATTGGTTTTGTCTGCACCAGCCCTCTGCATTAGCCCAGAGTTTTGGGTACAAAATCCTTTCTATGGTTCAGATGTTTGTTGTCAAAAATCTCAATGCAGTGTAACATGAACTGCATTTATCTTCAGTGGCTGGGATTTCCCAGAATTCCATGGGCTAATGATCTGAAATCAGGTGAGCTGCAGTGTGTTTTAGTCAGCTGTGATCTTTCTCTCACTCTTTCTTTCTAAAGCTAAAGTTCTGTTTGTCACAGTGTCTGTGAATGTTGATGGATCTCTTGGCTGGTCAGTCTTTGGCTCATTTCCAGTGTCTCTTTATGGCTTTTCTCACCTGTCACTCATTGGAAGGAAAAAGCTTATGCTCATGACAGGCAGCCATGGATTAGCATAATTATGATTACAGGCACACAGCTTGTCATCGGGCGTCTGGGCCTTTAATCTGTCTTTCACAAGTTTTTCTTTCAGAGCGTGAGACTTTCCTGCCAAAAACTATTTAAGCCACAGTTCACAGCTATCAGTTCTGTGTATCAGCCAGTGTCAGATTCACCGCACACCTTTTGAGCAACACGGAGATTGACGCTGAATGTTTTTTATATGTTAGTACAGTGGACACTGCATTGAAGTTATTCGTTTATTGCACCATCAACCTTTGGTGTTGCTAGCGCAGTTGAGCTGTTGCTAGCGCAGGGCTTTCCCAGTTGAGCTGCAGGAATAAATTATCATGTCAAGCTTGTTTTGATGTGTGGGACCCGGCCTGTTGTTGCTTGTTGGCTGATGGCGATTCTTATGTTAACCTGTTAAACAACCTGGTGTGTGAACATGAAAGTGGAAGGATCTCTCTCTCTCTCTCTCTCTCTCTCTCTCTCGAGCAGTAACGGGAAGCCTTTGAGTGGCTATAAATAGTGCTCACACCCACCTCTCTCTATTTTGCTCTCTCTTTAAATCTCTGCAGATTGCTGTAAGTGACTGAGGATGCATTCTTCCTCAGCCCGTGGTGTCTGCCAGCGGCCAGCAGATGAACTCTGCCTGAAGCGCTTCTCCAAACCCTGGCAAGTTACAACACCCAGGGTGTATGTCTCCTCTCTGTTCAACACCTCCCTCCATCCCCCTGCTGTTGGGCAAACAAACACTCTCAGCGTTGAGGAGTGGTTTCGTTTACTTGAGTGAGGGCACTGTGAGTCTGTGCGTGAGAGGAGAAACACGGAATAAGATGATGTGGTAGGTGGAAGAAAACTCAGAGGAGAGGAAATACTTTGATGAGGGATTTTAAGTCATTCTTATGTCCTTCATTTGCACCAATCATGAAGAGCGCTTTGATCCAGCATGGATTCTCCAGTCCTGTTTCAGAGGATCTTGTGAGGGTTTTCGCAGTGTTTGTGATTCTGGGCACATGACTTCATCTGGTTGTTTCAGGCTATTATCTTAGTGTCGTGTAATCTTAGTTGTTACGAGATGTTAGATGTTACGCTCCCTAATTAGTCTGTTAGATGTGAACAGCCGATTTATACAGATGCAGGTGGTTTGGTTTAGAATGTTCACAAGAAAATGCGACATCCACTGGTTGTATATAGCTGAGTACAGAAAACTGTATGTGTTAATGTATTTGTGTAAAGTGCTGAAATGAATGAGTCGTGTTATGACTAACACGTAGTCTGGGCTCATAGGCCCTTTAGAAACTTCAGTGAATCACTTACACTCACACTTAAATAATGCCACACAAACTGGCATCAGAGCAGCGTTTTGTTGGAGTTCTTGTGGCCTTCACGCATGGATATTGCGGAAGGACAGTTTCATTACTTGTGTTTTGTTATTGTTGCCTACCGTTTAGATGACTAGCATTTGCGCTTGAGTTTAAAGCACAAACCAGCCATATAGTTGTGCCTAGATACAACATCTCACCAGAACTTTCTAAACCTAGTACATCTCTTTAATCATTTAATGATGACTCAATAATCTTATAATCCCAAAACGTCTATTCTGCTAGTACAAAGTAGTTTAGTCTTCTAGTTTAAAGACATTTTTTGTTTTGATATGGCCTAGTAAGGTACTCTAATCTTTGGATCCTCTAATAAAGTCACTTGTTTCGCACGTGTGAAGCCTGAAACAGTAAGATAGTTTACTTTAGATGTCCACAGGGAAAGACATTTTTATACTTGTGGAGTGTTTCAGTTTGTCTGGGAAGTGGAAGGGAAAATCTCTCTGGATTGTGGTGGATCTGTTAAGACTCACAGCTTTGTCACTCCGCTGTAAGTCTGCCCAGTTTATTTTAACGGGTTTACACCGTTAAATTAATTCCAACTTTTCTCTGGAAAGAAAGCACAGATTCATCCAGGCATGCTGGCTGGAGCAGAGCGTGTCATGGGCGGGTTGCAGCTGATTGGTCGAGGTGGGCTGAGATGAACCGCATTGAGTTGTTTGTTAGCCGTCACTTTAAATCTCATTTTGTACCACAGCTTGTGTGCTTTCTTTATGGAATCAATAGATGTTAAACCATCCGTTAAACCTGTGTGGTTCTCAGGCAATCTGAGGAGTCCTGCTCTCTCTGCACAAACTCGTCTTCTACCACAAGTGCCCTGAACACTTGTACATTTGTAGGATTGTCTTTTTCTTTTCTTACATCAGTAAGAAAACACTCTCCTCATACATTTTTTCTTTTCTCCTTCACTCTGTTTGTCTGTTTCCACACATTGTCTGAAAAGTAAGAGACCAGACCTGTTTCTACAGTGACAAAAAGCGACTAGTTTGCCGACTACGGTTCTCATTTGTGGTCTGAAATTGGGGTTCATGCTGACAGCTACAACAAGCTGCTTTTCACTTTAAAGGTGATATAAGCAATTGAGTAGATCTTGAGAGCAGAGTAAAGTGAAAACTTTATGCAGATGTAAAGTGTTGTGGCAACTAAATTCCCCAGCAGAGCTTCTCTGTTGTTGTGCAGCACACGCTGGTGATGTCATCAGTAAACTGGCCGTTTGGAGCAACGCCACCGATATGCCTCGTAAGTGGGTAGATGTGGACAAAATAAGGGCATATCGAGTGTCTTTGGGTCTCTGATGTAGAGCATTGAGTCTCTGCTTGGTTCTCAAAAGTAATTTCTGTCTGTGCCATGCTTTTCTTGCGTCTGCCTGTGTGCAGAGCTGTGTTTGTGCGTAAGGTAGCTGAGGTGTGGTAACCAGGTAAACTCTTTAAAGCTTTATTCTCAGACTTGTGATTCCGTGATATGCACAGAGCAGGGCTGAGGCCTCTGGTGTGTTTGTAAAATGCGAGGCTAGTGCGCTCATAGCTGGAGGGAATCTAGAAGAATTTAACTCAGAACCGCTAATGGTGCGCTTCAGACCACAAATGAGAACCGCAGTCAGGAAGCAATCTTTGTTTTTGTTGAAGGTTTTGTCGCTCCCTCTGAGGTTCATATGAATTCAGATCATTTTAAGAGTTTTCCTCAGGCTGCTCCACCTCATGCTGTTTGAATGAACAGGTGTTTGAATGTGACGCCCTTAATCTAATTCTTCACAAATCCCATCAGAAGCCATGTGTTCAGGTTTTTACTGACGCCACTGAAGTGAGCAGTGCGGTACAGATTATAGGCTCGACGCACGTCACGTTGAAGGAAACTAGCGTGAGCACCCCTTCAGCTCAGCTGGCTGTCCAGTGAAAGTGACTCTGCAGCCAAACGAAGCATGTCTTTCATGTTAAAGCGCAGCCCTGTGCTGGAATTAGACTGCGTGACTCTGCAGTTCCCTCACAAACACTGTGGTCTTGTAAATGTTTAGTTGCAAATTCAGAGCACTCACTGGGGAGGGGACTGAACACACAGGACATGCTGTTTTGTGCTACTGTGTTTAGTTCATTAAACCAGTTGTAGATGTTTTTGTTGTTCAGTTAGTGATTTAAGAATTCAGAGGGTCACAACCGGGTTTTGGAAAGCACTGCATATGAATTTATGTTCAAATTCACATTTTTCAATGAATACCTGTGTCAGACTATATACAGCATTGGTTAAAGGTTGTGACTTTTAATTGCATTTTACTGTGCTTGTTGCGTACTATTATGTCAATAAATGTTATTGTTCTAATAAACAAAGTAATTTGTGTGTCTCACAGTCATCATAGGAATGTAATTTAATGCTTTGTCCTGCTCTAGTTGTAAATGGGTTTAAAACCTTGATTTTAAAAGCTGGCGTCGTCTAACTGAATGCGTTTTAAATCTCTTCGCAGATGGAGTCTCCGGCGTCCACGCCTGCTCCACCTGCCCTGCATCTCCATGCACCCATCAGCAACAGTGAGATCTCCTCCCCATGCGAGCAGATCATGGTTCGCACGCGCTCTGTTGCCGTCAACACCTCGGACGTGTCTCTGGCCACGGAGCCGGAATGCCTGGGCCCCTGTGAGCCGGGCACCAGCGTGAACCTGGAGGGCATCGTGTGGCAGGAGACTGGAGACGGTGAGAACTGAGCTGGCACAGGCTGCGTAATGTGTGTTAAACCTGATAGTTCAGTCTTGGCAGTGTAATGGGTGATAGCTGTGTTGGGTGTATTCACTGTTTGGAAGTCGTTGTTCTAGAGAAGGTTGTCTATGATCACGTCCATCTTGTGTTGGGGTGTTTAGTGGCCAGTTTTTAACTGGGACATGCACTTATAACGATGGCCATAAAATGATGCTGTATTCACTCAGTAGCATGCACACTACTCTAACAAACAATGCTGCGGGGAACGTTAAAATTCTTCGCCTCAGTAAGGTCCTCTGAAGTGTCTGAAGGCTCCTTTGCAGACAGCATGTCTGTCATAACCAGCATGGAGTCATGCAAGTGTTGTGGCTATTGTCCTTTTTTAAAAGAATATGTAATGAAGACAGACACTTGACATGTGGATGTCATCTTAAGCAAGCCGTCTGGAAAACACAAAGAGCCCAGTTGGGCCCCTGGAGATGGGATCCGTTCCTTTTCTTACTATCTGTTGTCTTTTTTCTGTCAGACACCAGGCTGTGTCAGGAACAGAATGTCATTTTCTTTCTCAACTTCTGCACTGCATTTATGTTTTCTTTCATAGTTTCTCTTTGGTATATTTCTCTTTTTTTCTCAGATATAGCGTTTGCATTTGGCAGCAGGGATGCATCTAGGTTTGGTCCTGTAAGTACATGGTAGTTTGTCATAGCTATCGATTGCTATAATTAGACAACGGTGACGAGCTTGTCTTTTGCTTTTGGCTTTTGCAAACAGTAAATTCAGAACCGTCAAAGACACGCATCGTTGCCTGACTCAAGGTGTTAGTAGACTCCAGTCTGACTGTGACAGAAGTGTTTGGTCTAATGTGATGAGCTTTCCACCAGCATTTTAAACATCTAAGCAATTATTGCCAAACAACAGGAAGTCTTTGTATTTGCCCTCCGAGTGTAAATGGTAAGATGTGTTGTGTCAGGGTCCATTTGTCCTGCTGTACTCAGAAGTTTATAAACTGCATCTGGCAAACCTTCATTGTCCTGAGGGGATCTGTTGGACAGTTCTTATGTCTCTGCTGAGTGCTAGTTACTCTTTGTGTGTGAATCGCCAGTGTGGAGTTCTGTCTCTCTGCTGACCTTTGTCACGTGGACCAGATCACCACAACTTGTAAAATGGTTTGAACAGAAACATTTGTGGATACCTGTGGATGAGGCACAATTTTTGGAAGGTGCCAAATGCCTGAGGATTTGGAAAACATGTTTTTTGTTTAAAGGAATGTGCTTTTATTTGATAATGCTGTTAAAAAGGTTATTTCTCCTGCCCATAAACATCCTTTTTACTTTTGCTCACTAACTTCTCTCAATGGATTGCCATTTAATGTAAGTTTACGGTTTTTAGTTTACACTGTTTACACTGAACAAGTGCGACCTGTGCTTCAAAGACGAAAAAAACCCTGACTTGCCTAACTTTCTAACAAACTCTCCATTTAGCTCGGTGTAAGCCTGCAGTCTTAGTCCGGGCTTGTCTAGCACACTAGTTTGCTGCTCTTGGCAGCTGGGCAGCACAGAGGTATGCAAAACAGCCATTGAGAGCCGTGCACAGCAAGTGGGAAAAACAGCCAAAGCTACACAATGGGGCCAGTCTGTTAGATACGTTTAACTTTTGGTCATGTTTTCTGTGAGCCACAATCTTGTAATGATTCATTGTCTTTGCTAAATATAACAGGCTGAGGAGGCGTCAAATCAAAGTTCTGACAGACTGCTGAAGACGTGAAGCGTGGCCAGCGTTGGAGCAGTTTATTCTGATGACAAAATATGATGTTTATTGCAAACCAAATGGCATTATGTGTTGTGTATCCATGTGCAGAACCATGGCACAGACAGGCAGAGAGGAGGGACGTGTAACGTTAATGTAATGTTGAAAGATTTCAGCAGAAGCAACTGGCTGAGGTTACAGCAGGAGTGAAGACGTGTCATGAGCAGATGGAAATGTGGTTGTGTTTATCTGTGATAACTCCAGCCTGTTCTCTTTATTCTGCAGTTAGAGGCACCGTTTCACTCTGTCTAAGAGCAAACCTGTGAGAATAACCAGGGTATCGGCGCGTAATTACAGATGAGTGAAGGTGTGGAGACTATTTTGTGGTGTGTTCGAAACACTAATGGTTTCATTTAGGTTAGACTTGAAGCTACGTAGAGTTTTTTTTCTGTTGTGTTTTTTTAGCTAAGTGAATCTTTCATTTTCACACACACACTGCATGTCACTGTATTTCCCCTTTGGCTGGCAACACACCTGTATCGCGATACTGGTGTTATTTTTGGAGGTCTGTATGCACCTGTTTCCCGGTCTGTACTGGACTGTTTGGGGTGTTTTAAGAATCTGCCTGGGTTCCGGTTTCAGCTCCTTTGAGTCATGCTAATTGTTAACAGATGTGTTGTTCTTTTAATCTTGTACAAAAGGCCAGTGATCGACACCTCCTGTTTGGACACATGATTTGAGTATGCTGCTCAATTTCACCGCTTGTGTCTTGGAGATGGAATGAGTGCCATCGCAGTGGCTGCTTGTGGTTGCCAGTTGTCAAGGAAACGCAGCGTGAAAGGCAGGACTGAACACACGGATGGTTTCGTCTCCCTTTGCAGTCGACTGCGGTGTGAAAACTTTATTGCCTGGCACCCCTTGATAAGCTATTTTAGACGCAGGCAATTGATGCCCCATTGTGAATAGTGCCTTCAACAGAAATCTTGTGTGTGCTTTGTGGGTTACAATGGGAGGTGTGAAGTCTGCTCTCAGAAGCACTGCAGATGATTTGTGTTCAGTTTGGAGAGGTCAAATGTATGATTGTTGTGTGTGCAGTAGAGTTGTATTGTGTGTGGCTGTGAATTGAAGAGGTGTGTGCCATGCGCCTTTAGTGTGACTATATTAGTAATAAATGATAGCTACTGCCACCTGGTGTCAACAGAGGAGGACCATGTGCTCTGTTTCTCAGCGTCTGCAGGTTTTGTTGCTGTACTTGGATGTTGGTCTATTCACACGATGCCTTCTTTATGTACTCTGGCCAAGTACCACAAAAATGAACGGTCCATGATATCTACAGCATGTCAAATGATGGACACAGCCAGTGTTCCCCTCACCCATTTCTTGATTTTTGTCCCTCTCTTTGTCTGCGTACTGATGTCACTTTGTGCTCCCACGTCATGACACAAGAGGCATTCTTCATTATTAGAGGAACGGCCTCTAGATTCAGTTTGAGTGCTTGTTTTCTGTATTTCTTCGAACTATCATGTGGACCATAAACGAATGCCTGGGTCTCCTTTCACAAGCACGTTATGTTAGTAGCAGCGCACTAATAGGAACTAAATTCAGTAGACCTCTAATTACTGTGACTTACTTTCTTTATTATATTTCTGAGAAAGCACTATTATTCCATCTCTTGTGTGTTGTTGTCTGTCGTACAGGTATGCTGGTTGTAAATGTCACCTGGAGGAACAAAACCTATGTGGGAACGCTTTTAGACTGCACTCGACATGACTGGGCCCCCCCACGGTAAGATTTTAAAATGTCTTTTACTGCCCTTATGTTGCACCAAACCTAGATATTAGATCGATTAATCCTCTGTTTACAGTCTTTTGTCAAACAGAAGGGTACAATGAAATGATAAAAACACACTGTTGTCTGTCTGAATCTGCATTGGCTGCTGCATGTTCTGTGGTGATGGGCTTCTCCTGGTTTCTAGTGTCATGAACTGCCGCTATCTGAGCTCAGATGTTATAATAGTCTAAATGAGACCCTTCTTCCAAGTTTTGTTCTGTAAAAGGTCAGATCGAGTTCTGCTTGGTACAAATCATTTGGTGGAATCGAGGAACTGGCCTCAGGAAGTAGCTTGTGATTTCTAATCAGACTCTTCCAGAAAAGCTGCATTTCCAGAGAGGCCTTCATCTGCTGCCTGATGTCTGCAGACATCAGTTACACAAAATTAGCCCCTGGACAGACCATTGACTTCATCTGTATAAGAGTCATCTTTATGAACATGGTTTCATTTAAAAATATCAATACAAAAGAGGAAGTAAATAAAAGCTGAGTAAATGAAAATAAAACTCTGCTAAATAATACAAAATTTGTTACTTTAGTCCAAATGAGCAAAATGCACAACCCTGTCTGACCCGTTTGTGGTTGTTTGACATGAAGAACCATGAAGTCGCATCTTTACTTTGTTTTAATGTGGTTTGAGTCCTCTGTCTCTTGTCGTTATCTAAGGATATTACCATTTTCCATGTAATTAGCAGCCGGGTCACCCTGACTGAGCTGTTATCAAAACAAACGGTGCTGTTTAGATCAGGGAAAACGAGTAGATAAAAACGCAGAACATGTTGCTAGCTTTCTCACTTACGGCATTGAAATGAGGAAGCTCATGTCCCATCCGAGAGAAGCTCTCTTTGTGCTGTTCAGATAATTGTAAGAGATTTAGTCAGAAAATGAATGGCACTTATTTATGTTAGTCATACTGATAAATAATTTAGAATTTCTTCTTATTTATTATCTGTCTGCTATTATTAAATAAAAATTTTATACTAAACATTTTCTTCTAAATGGTAACACTCTTTGTTGTTTTCTCAGGTTCTGTGAATCACCCACAAGTGATTTGGAGATGAGAAATGGCCGTGGCCGGGGAAAGAGAATGCGACCCAATAGCAACACACCAGTCAACGAGAACAGCAACTCTTCTGATAATAAAGGCTGCAACAACAGCAAGACTCGAGCTGCATCAAACAATAAGGGACGACGGGGCAGTCAGAACTCTTCTGAACGTCGCACTCCACCGAACAGCAACACAGAGGATGTAAAGACTAGTCCATCATCTGCTAACAAACGGAAAAACAAACCTGCCTCAGACATTGAGCCCAACTCAAGTTCAGAGGACACTAAGGGCAGCAAACGTATGCGTACCAGTTCAAACAGTGGAATACCTCACCCTATTCTTCCCCTCTCCAACATTAAATCTGAACATTTGCCCCCGTCTTTGGATCGTAACTGTCTTTCACCAGTGCTCATAGACTGCCCCTATCCCAACTGCAACAAGAAGTACAAGCACAAAAACGGCCTGAAATATCACCAGGCACGTGCTCACAATGATGATGACATCAAGCTGGACATAGACGGTGACAGCGAGTATGGTGAGGACTCCACCTTGCACCCAGAGTCTGGCAGTTGCAATGGTGCATCCATTTCCCAGAAGGGTTGTGCTTCTCCTGCACGGTCGACCACTCCCAAAGGCAGAGGATTTGATGGTCACAACCTATCAATACTATCAGGCAAGTTCAGCTCAAAGCAACCTGGCAAGAAGAAACTGGATGCGGAGCATGATTCTATGGGGCCCATTGATGGCTGTGAGGATGGCCCTTGTTTTACAGATGAGACGAGTAACGATGGCATTGATTATAAGAGAGGCACAGATAAAGCTAAGAAGTCTGGTAGTGGTTCTAAAGCAGACAAGCTTGCTCAGAAGGGAATGAAGTCAGCAAGGCCCCTGGTTCCCTCTTTACCTTCACAGCAGTTGTACAGCCTACCAACCTCTGGCTTCCCTGCTCCAAATTGTGGATCCTCCTCCAGTGTGAGCTCTGTAGTCCAGTCCATTAGCAAAAATACCCAACTCAAAACCATTCAACCCAAACCTGGAGGACTGGGAGACCCCCCAATGAACCCAACCTTAAGCAGCTTGAAGGACAAGAAGAAAAAAGATAAGAAAAAGAAGGAGGGTGGGAAAGAAGTGGACAGTCCAAAGACCCCTGGAAATAGAGGAAAACCTGAGGATGGTAAAAGCCCATATTCTGAAAGCTCAGACCAAGGCAGTAAGTCTGAGGGCCTGTTAAATGGTTCCACAGATCCTCAGCAGAGTCGGCTAGCCAGCATGAAAGCTGAGGCAGACAAAATCTACAGCTTTTCAGACAATTCTCCCAGTCCATCTATTGGTGTGGCCAGTCGGATAGACAGTGGAGGGATGGCACAACCTCTGACTCCACTTCATGTGGTTAGCCAAAATGGAGCAGATAACTCTTCTGTGAAGACCAACAGCCCAGCCTACTCAGACATTTCTGATGCAGGGGAAGATGGAGAGGGTAAAGTGGAGGGCATTAAGGTGAAGTCTGAGGATCAGGCTGCCCGGGAATGTGCCAAGAAATCTCTATTCCCACCTCAACCACCCAACAAAGACACCTCATATTACCCCAGTTATGAAACGTACTACTCACCCAATTATGGCAACCCAAACCCCAGTCCAGGTATTGCCAATGCTGCCGTAGCACAAGATGGTTCAGTGAAGGTGAAAAAAGAGGAAGACCCAGAACCAGAGAATGACAAGGGCAAATCAGAGCAGGCTGAAGATACAAAGCCAGATACAATTGCATCCTCTCAGCAGCATCAGCAGCCTTCAGTCATTCAGCAGCGTTCTAGCATGTTCATGCAGCCCCTGTATTACAATCAGTATGCCTATGTACCTCCCTATGGCTATTCCCCAGATCAGGCCTACCACAACCACCTGATGAGCACAAACCCAGCTTACAGGCAGCAGTGTGAGGATCGACAGCGGCAAGCA
>JBAJNP010010501.1:0-16306 GCA_036877545.1 Yasuhikotakia modesta
AAGACTCGCTTTAAACCGTCTGACCCACATAAAACACTGCAGAGAAAGTTCTCAGCATCGCCACCTGCTGCTCAAAACTGAACAGCAGCAGCTGGAAACAACTGCAGGCCAGTCATACTGTGTGTGTGTGCCTGTGTTTGTGTCTGTGTGTGTGTGTGTGTGTCAGTGTGTGCTTGTATCAGTGTGTGTCAGTGTATGTGTCTGTGTGTGTTAATGTGATTTGCCTGTAGGATGTTTTCCTGGATCAAAATCTTAAAGGGTCTTGGAGCAACATTCCAATGAAGCAGATGATCAGATTTTCAGGATTGGTTTAGGATTGAGGCTGTAATAAAAATAATTTCTAACAAAAAGCAAATCTTTTGGGGGGGTTAGTTATGAGTTCATTTTGTGTCATGAGGAGAGAAAAGATCCACAAACACATCCAGCCTATAAAAATCATAAAGACAACACACACACACACACAGGAACACAACTTCATCTTCTCCTAGTTTAATGACATTTAACTGTTTGTTTCAATGGTTCTTTAATCAGGTCCAAAGTTTCACATTAACACACCACAGATTCCTAACACAGATCTCTGAACATACTGTACAGTTTATGTTGTGAGGACATGCACAGACTGACCTGTAGTTAATGCCCGGAGAGCCCGTCTGTCTGAGGGAGAGCCGGGCGGGCGAGTCTGTGGTCGATTCTGGATACATGGGCTATGGGAGAGTGGGGGTGTTGCCAGGCTGCCGTGGGGTCTCTCTCTCTCCAGTTAATGCACAGGTCTGTCTCTCACCCTACAGGAGTTCTGGAACACAAACAGAGTTACAGGTCTGAGCCGTTATTCAAACATTCATATACAAAAGCACCGCAGTGCTGCGATACGCTGTAGGGAGGCAAACACAACACTAGAGGGCACCACTTCCTCACAATGACAAACTGTGACCACATCCTGCAGAGAGGAAACTGAAGCACACAGCTAATATACAACACAGAGATGCTGTAGCTTCATACAGTGTTGTTTCCTGCACGACAATAACCACTATTTGCTATTTGCCATGGTAACAAAAACACTAATCAGCTTGTGAATGTTAGATTAATAAACGTATTAGTTATTTGACAGGACGCTCATACAATGTTGTGAAGTAACGTTTATTTTACCCATATCCACACCAGACGTACACACAGCCCGTTTGATGCTGGTGCTATTTTCTCATTTATGACTTCTGATCTGATGTCAATACATTTTAACTTTCACACAGTCATTTCCATTTTACTCTTTTGAAACTACAGTCTCCTTTGTGAGAGTACTGATAAATACTACACACTGTGTTCATCACATATAAAGCGGTCAGTGGATGCCTACAGGAATGACAGTGCTGAACGCAGCTTCCTCCGCACAGAACAGGCAGGTGGGAGTTTAGACACAAGCCTCTGAGGAACACCTTTACATTTACACACATCAGCATTCTTCTCCTTTCTGTTAAAGGACATCTTCAGTGTCTGATGTCAGGAATGAAGCAGGGCTGATGTCTCATTACAGCATGTGCTGCAGTACAGAGGTCACACAGAAGAAACACCAGGAGAAGCAAATTGTTCAGTTCCAAACAATGATGTTCCAGATGACTTCTGCATGAGAAACAGCAGTCACGCAGCCGTGTGTGTGTAAGGTGAAAGGTCACGAGCAGACGCTGATGGAGAAGTGATCCTAACTGTGACACAATTCCTGAAAGAACTTCTCTATTCAAATGTATTGTTAAAAACAGCTGAAGGTGTGTCTGATGTTCTCTGCAGCACTGAAACATCCACCACTGTAATGCAGCGATAAACATGAAGAGTTCAGTGACACTCTCATTAGTGATGTTACACCGAGGTCACAGGTTTGACAGATGCTTTCACATTCAAGCTATAAATATCTTCATTCCCTGGTCATCAAAGCCATGACCTCATGATACAAGAGACCATCACATGACATCACAGTATGTGTCATAACATTCATCAGAAGCAGCGCCTGCAAAAGGAGACCAAAGTCACTTCAATATTTTCTAAGAAGTGAATATTGTGTCTGTGCAAACCTCCCACACACACATCACACAACAAGATAATAAAGTCAAGCGCTTGCGTGTGAGAATGAGATCGTCTCTGCAGAAACACAGGTCAGCACTGCAGTGCAGATGCTACAGTCATCCAAACCTCTACACAGCGCAGATCTTTGTCACACAAACGGCTCTCACAGGAAATCTGCAGACCTATATGTAGCCACAGTTATGTAACCCAATTGAAATCTCTCAACAGGAACGAGAAAAGCTTAAACAAACACTGGACATAGTGTAGATAATACAGTGTAGTTCAGTGTATGTGAGAATCCTATAAACACACTGAATTCAACTCTAAAATACTCTGAAATCTCTCTCACTATTCAAGTACACTCATATGACCTCAATAAAAGGTCAGCGTGACACTGATGTTTCCTCCTCCAGCAGACATGATGACGGCTGGCCTCAAACAGATGTCCAGATTCTGCACCCTAAAGGCAATGACATATACACACCTCCTGATTCATAACAGACCCTTCCTGTGGTTTCACTGACTCTAATCTGACTCCACAGACAGAGGTGACCTCTCATCCGCCTCTAATTCATCCTGAGAGTGATCTGAGAGCATTATTATTTTAATATATATTTTTGTACCTGGCAACAGGATTATTTTGACTAGCATATGCCACTTAGCAAGCGTTGACTGTGGACCCTGATGGCAGGAAACATGAGAGAGCAGCGCTGTTACTGTAGTATGGTTTAGTTATATAAATGTGGAGTTACTCAGAGCCGCAGTGAGGCTGGGGAAACCCTCTCTGGCTTTGGCGCTCATCTCCACAGAAACACTGACTCCAGCTTCACTCATGCATTTAGCAGGTATCTGCTGCATTGCTGCGTTCAACACGCTGACATCGCTGCAAACATGTGGTATAAAGCTACACACAGACCACGCGTGACGCATTCCTCTCAGAGCTGACTTCACTCTCTGTTGTTGCCTATGTGAGAGATGGTTGAATCAGATGCGTGATGCACCGCGTCGCGCCGATTGCTCTCTTGCCCGTGCAGCGCGCTGAAACGGCTGTGAGGAGCTACACCGGAGTGAGCAGAGACATCACAAAGGGTGTGCATTTAAAGAGATTAAAAATAACTGTGTATGTGCTGTAAAGAATAGCACAGAGATCAATATGTGTCTGTCTGGAGGAGAGACAGGAAGTCAGGTCTGCACAGGACAGCGGATGATGACACAGCTACAGTTCACAGCTCAACCTTCAGCTAGAATCTGATGTTTTCATTCAATCACACAGTGGGGTACAGATGCACACAATCACAGAATACACCATTGTATCATTGTTTTTGCTGTTTCATACATTACACAACTAGATTGTTAAATTAGGTTTGACTGCAACTGAGCAGTTAAACAAATAATCTCACCTCAAATTCATGCCATGGTGAGGGGCTGAGCCAATGTACGGCTGGTTAGCACATGCAATCAAACAAACAAAACAATGTTTCACTGCTACCAAACTGTGGGGAGCAATGTTCCGATCCGACAGAACCCACCTCAGGGAAAGACAGTGTGTCAGTATGAATGTGTGTGTGAGAGAGAATCCATCAGTCCTGATGTTCATCTGCTCATCACGTTCACCTGAACACACCTGCAGCATCTCTGCCTGTCAAATATTCAAACCTGATGCACTGAGAAATCTGCTGTCGTTCATACACGGCCCTGGTCTTCATGCGCTTACAGAGACTGAAACACAATAAACACACTGCACATAAACACATAAACACACTGCAGTCACACAAACACACTGCGTGAGGGACGTTTGCTGTTACAGCCTGTCTGTACAATCACACGTCAGTGTGTTCAGTGTGGGTAAGTAGTCCAGTGAGGAACTGTCCTGTTATGTGTCTGTGTTCTTTAACTCTTTGTTTTGGTAGCTGTTGTGTGATCTGATTGAATCTCCATTCTTATGAACGCTGCTGCTAACTGAACAGGCTGGGTGAACGGTCACTAATGAAACAAGCGCAAACGCAAACGCTGACTGAGGAACAGCAGCTGTCCTGCACACACACTGAGGAAGAGGAGGACTGCAGCTGATGAGAGACACAGCCACTCTAACAGTGATGAAGAAGAGGAGAGAGCAGGAGTTCTCAGTCTCAAGAGTTGAGTGTAAGAGGTCAGGGTTTCATTCATGTATGTGCATCGTGTGTTTGGCCCACACAGGCTCTACGTTGGCAGAAGAAACATTTAACAGCAGAGAAAAACCATCACTGAAGAAAGGAAATATCTAGACACACTGGCCTCCAGTGAACATTTGGTCACCCTTCATCGTGTTGAGTGTTTATTTTAACTATAAACTGATCAAGCTACAAATCAACTGCTACAAATTCCCAACAAAAATCTGGTATGCACTGACATGACACATTGTGTTGGGTTTTCCGCCTGAAGGGCCAGACCAACATCTATATATAACATCCATAAACACATGAACACAAACACACGGGCCATCTGTCTAATTACATACATGTCCACACATGTGACTCACAAGACGTCAGATCTCGGCTGCTTTCAATGCGTTTGGCCTCAGGACAGTCCCCTGACTGCTCTTTAACAGACAAAAACATTCACTGTCACATCTCAGTATGATACACGAACCTCACATATTACAGTATGGATACACAACTGTTCAAGCAGTTACCACAGGAATTTCAAGCACGTGTTTGTTTTGTAAGCAGCTGTACATATGACAGTGCATATATCATATATATCAAAATAATATACTGCTGTGTTTAAAAGAAAAAGGTGTGCACCCACATCTAACTGAAAAGAATCTAAATCTTTCACACAGTGTTGAGTGTGAATCAACACTCAGTTGAACTGATCCCAGTACAGCGGTTCTGAGACTGCAGCACATCTGTGTGGATCAAAGTGAATGCAGAAATGCAACATCATTTGGTGCTGCAACAGAACCGACAGCAGAAATCTCTCACCTCTTACACAGCAAAGCTACCTGCACACACACACAAACATAAACAGAGGTTCATGCAATTGGTGAGTGCAGTCACGCAGCAGCGCTGCGATTGGTTAGACACCAACTGCATAGCAGAGCAGCAGCTTTACTCAGCAATAGTCTCTCCCCTCTGAACACTTTCTCTGTCTCTCTCGTTCTCCTCCATCTCTCTCTCTTTTAGGCTCGGCCTGCAGCAGCTGTGTTTGTGATTGTCCAATGAGAGACAGGAAATAGAGCGACGCTCTTCCTCTCTGACTGATGCTGATACAGGACAGCAGTCAGCAGCAGCAGAGCTCCACTGAAAGCCTGCTAGAGGCTAGAGGTTTATTATAAGAATGACAAAAGCCTATAACAAACACAAACAGAGAAACAAAAACAGAATCATCACAGCCACTGTCATGACCAAACTCATAACATGCAGACATCGCCCATCAAAATAAATCATGTGCCCTAAATCACAACAGCAAACAAACACTTGATGTGCCTAATGTCCACTATAATTCACTCACTAAACTGGAGTATTATATATATATATATACAGTATATATACAAACATCATTATGATTATTATGTATACATTATTGACTGCCCTTAGAAACAAAGTCATTGATATTAAACAGATTACAATGGCAAATGACAACAGTAAACCACAACTACAATTATAACTAAAAGCACTTAGAAACATAAACATTGAGTCTGACAATAAAACGCAGATTACAGCTACAAAAAGAGCATCAGACTAAATCCGATGAATGCTGAGCTGGCAACTGTTTTTAGAAGTTTTGCACTTTGGACTAGTCAAAGAATAACTAGCTGAACTAATCTCTCATCTTCTTTTTCACTAATTGTTTATACCAGTATACTAGAGAAGGTAAAGGATAAAAAAATCTAAATGTCAGTGTGTGTTTGCAGTCTTTGTGTTTTTCATTTCACTTCAGAACGTGTGAAACATGTTAATGTTTCAGAAAACACATTTCATTGAAATGACCTTCACTGGCAGCCCAACAATGAAAACATTCATTTTACATACAATTTAGTGTTTTATCAAAACCAGAACTTCTGTTATTGAAAGGTCACTCTCAGAGATGCACTGCTGACTAGCAAAACCCATAAAACATCAACTGAATGCAGACCCTCGATGTATTCAAGACCCTCAAGATGACTCAGGAATCAATGGAGAAACTGGTGTGCAAAATGAATAAGAAAAGAAAGAGGTCATGATTAGTTATTATATTTAACTCTTTTACATAATTCCTTTAACAATTTAGAACCGGAAGAACAATATCAAGACAACCAACGCTAGTTAATGGCAAGCTTTAGTTAGTAACAAGACAGGATTGCTGCTTCATTTTTAGATGTTAACTCCACAGTGATTCAGGCTGAAATGTGGCTCCGAGCAAATGAGGTTGGACATAATTAACATGCTAGTTAGGATAGAAATAAACATCTTTATGTAGGTCGGAAAACTTTACGAGATTTGCTGTTTATTAGAACAGACCCTGTTTATCAGCCTGTGTCATTGCTGTGTTGTTTGGAGTGTGAGCGGTGAACAGGTGGAGCTGAGATCAGTGTGTTTATCAGCCTGTGCCATTGCCGTGTTGTTTGGAATGTGAGCTGAGATCAGTGTGTTTATCAGCCTGTGCCATTGCCGTGTTGTTTGGAGTGTGAGCTGAGATCAGTGTGTTTATCAGCCTGTGCCATTGCTGTGTTGTTTGGAGTGTGAGCTGAGATCAGTGTGTTTATCAGCCTGTGCCATTGCTGTGTTGTTTGGAGTGTGAGCGGTGAACAGGTGGAGCTGAGATCAGTGTGTTTAACCCCTGGAGAGAAAAGTCTGTCTCACACTTCTTCTCTCACATTGGCCTGTTACTGAAACTCTACCCTCAGATTCTCAGTGCTGCACAGAATCCGTCAGCATTCAGAACAAACTGTTTGTTACATCTGATAATGGCAAATAAACTGAAAAGATTTGCTGGCTATTATTATTTTTACCAGAAATGATTTTTGAGTGGCCCAATACAGCAATGCTGACGTAACCGTCAGAGGCATGAGTTTGTGTCTGAACGCTACAGAAACTGGAACCAATGCCAGCTTCTGTTGCACACGAGTCGGGTGTATATCAATCTGTACTTAATCTGAAATCTGAAAATCATGGCTGTCAAACTGTGACATGCAAGCACATGCTAGCGGGACAAATTACTCAGATCATTAAATACAAATACCTTCAACCAATCTGCCTTTTAATTTGATTCACATCAGAAAATGAAATGCAGTTTACATGCATGCATTATTTTGCAATAGTTAATGCTACCAAACAACTAGCCAAGGTGTAATGACATTGGTGCCTTTAAGATTCTTTTAGACCCTACATAGGGCCATACTGACTGGTGGCAACAAGACTGGGTGGTAAAACACACACACGTGCGATGCAGACAGGTGTGATAAATGCTGCAGGTTACACAAATCTGCAGGAGCTCACCTTCATTCCAGTGGGAATCCCAAACATGACTAATGCAGCAAGACAGCAGCCCTGCGCTGCACCACAGGACCATTAGAGAGAACTGTTAAAGAGTCTCTCTCTCTCTGAGGAGAACCTTACATCTACACAGAACTGTTCCTTCCTGTTACATGTTCTCCAGAAAACGATTCCTGTCTAAAGAAATGCGATTAAAAAAGCTGCATTAGATGCAATAATGGACTGATCATCTCATTCTTCTGTGGCAGGGCTGCTAGAACCACATAATCCACACCTTTAGAAAAATGTGTCTGTAATTTTTGCTCTTATTGTGCAATGCTGCAGCACAAGAAACACACTGAAATTATATGAAGCTATTCTTTAGGCACACGTAAGTCTAAACATTAGCACTGCCTTTACTTCTGTACTATCATATGACAAACTCCAGCTAGGATTATTATATTGTTTTTTACAAATGTGACATGCAGAATTCATACAACGCTCTGACCCGTATGATGATGATGATTTTAAATGAATGTCTGGCCAAACCACTTTGTATTGTACAACACATTTAAACAAACACATGATGTTTATGTCTAATATACACCAAATACATTTAGATGGAATAAAGGCAAAGATGAATTGGTTACTGTGCAACAGACAACACAAAAAGATTTTTTAGCTTATATGATTGTATGTAATGGCAGTTTTTAAGCTTAAAGACTAAGACACAAACAGCTATCTGCATTCAACCACTAATGTTAACACAAGTTCACAAAGTTCATACTATATAAGAGCCGCAGACATCATTTACAAATGAATAACCTTCTGCAACAGCCACCGCAGGAACAACTAGCACCATGTGCTCTTAAAGCCACAGCTCCCACCATGAACCTACTGCACCAAACCCCAGCGACTCTCTTGGCCCAGAGCCCACAGACAGGGCGACACAATCCACACTCACCCCAACAGGAAAAGCCACTTCCTCTCCAACAGACGCACTCATGACAACATGACACCTCACAGAAATAACAACACTGCCAGTAACATTCACTATTACACAAGCTGTAACATAACTGACATGGCCAGTGTAAGACTGCAGTGCATAAAGCAGTGCAAGACTGCAGTGCATAAAGCAGTGCAAGACTGCAGTGAATAAAGCAGTGTAAGACTGCAGTGAATAAAGCAGTGTAAGACTTCAGTGAATAAAGCAGTGTAAGACTGCAGTGAATAAAGCAGTGTAAGACTGTGGGCAACAGATGGTCACTGCAGCAGGTGATAGCAGAACCCTCACATACAGCCATCACACGTTACATTACACACACATTTCTGAACCCTACCTTACTAAGGCAATGCAAATGTACGCACACAGCATGCATCAAACATCCGGCGCAGCGGAAGCCAGCTAGCCAGAATAGCGGTGTGGTGCGAGATGTGTCTGACTGCAGTAAACAGAGAAACACAGACATAAATCTCTTTAGCCTGTATGTGTTCTGATCATCACACACACAGACTCACGCTTCGCTGAATGACAGCAGCCGGCTGAAGGGAGAGCGGTCGTTCGACTACCCACCTCTGTCCTCTAGCACACCTGACGCAGTGTTTCCTGCTCCGCTGGGCTGGAGAAGAGTCGAGAGGATGGAGTCAGATTCCCTCCAGCGAGCGTCAGGAAAGAGAGAGAGGGAGGGGAGATGAGACAGAAATGGTGAGTGGGTTTCTCCTCCACGCTACCCTGTCAGTGTGTGTGCATGAGCGAGAGAGAGGGAGAGAGAGAAAGGGAGGGGGTGGATGAGAGAGAGAGAGACTGAAGCAGCGTGTATGGGCGAGCGGGTCTCCTGAGACAATGGCAGTGAATAGAGACTGAGGGAGGCACACACAGTAGATGCATTAAACACAGGGTTCCTCCCTCTTACATCACACCAACACTGCTCTGCACAGTCAGCTCTACGGCAACCATACGCAAGAAGAACGGGTGCAGGAGAGAACAGAATGAGACAGCTATGAGACAGCTATGAGACAGGTAAAAGTCCCTGAACCCCTTCGCTTGACCATAATGTTGAGCTCATGCAGGATATTTGCTGAGTCTGTGGAAACATCAGCGCTGTCTCACCGGATGCATGAAAAATGATTGAATATTAACTGTAACAGAACACATGGTGAGACATATTGCTGAGAAATATATACAAATATTTCATAGATTGTAATTATTTCATATATAATTTTTTTTTAATGTAAATCTAAGCAACAATACAGTATGTTTCTTTCCACAAAAGTTGGGACCTCTGACCAAACATTTACTAATAGAGGGTAAGTTTAACCAGTTGTCTCCATTACTGAGGCCGTAAACTACACAGTAGCCATTTTAATGTAACTTTTTGCTCAGCACACAGTAATCTCTAATTCTTTACATTAGCATGACCTCTGCCTGTCTAACAAAAGTCCTCAAAGCTTTTTCAGCTTTAAACTATTGATCTGCATCTCACACACATTCTAGCAGCATGTTTTTATCTCAGAGCCCGCGGCACTGCAGCAGTGTTGCGCTGTTCTGTGTCCCTGGCTCACACCCAGACAAACTACAGCTAAAGTGATGCATTTAATGCATGCATGCATAAAACATAGAACAGTGTGTATGAATAAATGCATTCTACAGATCCAAACCATCTATTAAACATTCACATGTATATATAATGCATAAGTGCATTGAGCAATATGGAAAACAGGCCTGGTGTATTTTTTAATGGAATGGCTGGAACAGACTCAGCTACATTAGCTCTAGATGAATGCAGAGATCCAGTCGAGTGTTTGATGTGCAGGTAATAATGTTAAAAATCAATGCCACTTCCTTTAAATAAGAATCCAATCATTTAACAAGACCGCTGAAACTGCATAAGAGCTGATCTTACCACAGCAGTAAAACGCCGACTTTATCAAACCAATTCATTTAAACTGTAAGAAAACTGATCATTAAATGTTTTATGCACAAATGTATTTTAACATGTTGCTCTTCACAAATACACTACAGCCTGTCAATTACTCATGAAAGAATATAAACATTGAACAAACCTCTCATTCAATCACACAATCTTTCAATGTGCCACAAATCTGAGTGGTATCTTACACCGTGTAGCTTGTTGAAAGGAGCTGCGCTATTACAAAACACAAGCAAACAAGAAATAAAATTCACTAGCCTGCCGTAGCAAAAAACTGCTTATGATCTGAAGGTTTGATGGCTATCAGCTATTATACATGTACAATCACAGATCAATCACTGTAAATCAATTAAAATCATTACACTGTAGTTGTGTAAGGGTTGTTTCTGAACAGAGCTGCATTTGGCTTACAGACAAACCTGCAGCCCATTCGTTCTGCTAAGTGCTGGTCCAGTTCTAACCGACAGATAATGCTGTAAGGGAAGATCCAATCAGAAACCACTGAGGAGTCTCATAATTGCATCATTTAAGCAATGACTCAGTCTGGCTAATATTGCCCCTCCTTGGAGTTTAAGCCGCAGATCTTCACTGCACAACTACTCACCCGTGAAAATGTGCCACAATAATATGCTAATATTCTGGAAATGTCTTCCAGGAAACCAGAAGTTCATAATGACACACATTTCACTGAAGCATCACTGTTAGATTCAGTGTAAATGACATCTTCTATTGAGTCAAAACCAAAGTGAACTCAACTGTTCAGCTCCTAATGTCTCATTTAATTTTCTAAAGGAAATCAGCTATAGGCTGAATATTCTACATATCACAGCCAATAATGCACCAGCAGAGCTCTCTGTGCTGAACACACATCAGTGTGGATCAAGAGTGTGTTTGCTTTAGTCTGCTTGACTGCCGGCAGTGCTGTAGTCCTAATGCAGCTTGTTTAAAGATGAGTAACGCAGCGGCTGCTATTTTTACACTTCTGTGCAGCGCTGCAGTGGGGCAGAGCAACAGAGCAACGCCGCTTCCTGTTCCTGCAGTCAGAGATGTGCATCACACATCCACACGTGACCCCAGGGCTGGGAGACATCTGACAGTCTGACTGCAACCCTTACAAATGTAACTTACTCAACAATGAATGACATGGACACTTTATCTAGAAACTCTCCACTTAAATTATGAATAATAATTGATGTTTACCTTATTGTGTGATACACAAGGCTGAGGAGCAAAACAGACCAACCAAACTTTTCATACTTTCCTTAAACATAAATTGAGACGCATGTTTATAAAAAGTCAGTCAGAAATGTTCAATGGTTCCAAGTTACACTTGTTTATTTCTATTATGATTTGTGGTTTTGACAACTGCATCCATTAAAGTAAATAAAGAACTATTTATATTGATATGATTTAATCCTGCTGTTTATGCGCAAACTACAGACCGTCAGTGCTGACGTGCGTCACAGACAGCTGTCAATCAAAGCCCTGACTGACAGCTCCAACCTCTGAGGCTGGTTATCACTGACATGAGCCGTTTTACACTAAAACTGACTAATAACAGAGACATCACAGTTGTGACGGGACCGTTTTACCTCAGAACCTGTAAAACACATCAGCCGTGATTGTTTACTCGCGTATTTAAACGTAACAGTGATCGCATGACACTTCTTACCAGGGTAAATGTGATGTTTCTTACCTGAGTAAATGTGATGTTTATCACCCGAGTAAATGTGATGTTTATCACCCGAGTAAATGTGATGTTTCTTACCCGAGAGAGGGTAAATGTGATGTTTATCACCCGAGTAAATGTGATGTTTCTTACCCGAGAGAGGGTAAATGTGATGTTTATTACCTGAGTAAATGTGATGTTTATCACCCGAGTAAATGTGATGTTTGTGGGATGTTGGACTTGTCCTTGCCGCTTTCACGCTCCAAGCGCGCTCGCGCTGCTCAGGAACGCTCTGATTGGCCGGTGGAGCGGCACCGCGTCAGAAAGGCTGCGTTCCATTGGCTGTTCTTGCATCCCGTCACTGGAACGTCGCTCGGATCGACCAATAGTCGTTCAGACAGTTTGACGCTTGGCTGTGAAGCGTGTTGATGTTTAATGCTCGTTTCTTTTACTGATACCAATAATCAATATTATTATCTGTTCTGAGGTTAACAAGACAGAACACGTTTAGTGCCATTTGTGGTTTAATTCTGGTACAGACATCACAGAAAGCTGTCAAATGTTAATGAAATGATCTCTACTGATTGACAAGAGCAATACTCTTCATATACAGCCTCAAACAGTGTTAACCAACCCATCTGATAACCACAGGAGACTTAACCTGCTGTGTTCAGTTTAATGGTTACTCTTTCAGGATTAGGGGGGCTTTGACTTGAGCAGCCACCTCTGCCCCCATCAGCTCTTCCACAATGGTCAACGCAAACTCAAAGCTGGTTCCCGGCCCTCTGCTGGTGATCACGTTCCCATCCTTCTGAACACGCGCCTCTGAGTACTTGTAATGATCTGCACAAACACAACACCACATAACAATGTCAATATAGGCTTCATTTTCTGCCTGTAAAGCCTACAGCGTCATAGACTTCTGTTGTCAGTGTACTTCACACTCAGCAGTTTCAGTGGTGCTCATGAATATGAATGACCTAATGGAAATGGTTAGACGTATAGAGACATTACCTCCAGCCATCATTTTGTCCCTGGCACCTGGATGAGTGGTAACTGTGCTGCCATATGCAATACCATGAGCCAGAAGAGCTGTAGGGCCTGAAACAGGTCAGCAGATGAACACAGTCTCTTCACATCAGAACATGATGAAGAATAATCACTCTGAAACTTGGGTTATCAGTGCTGCTTGTTAATTCTCTCAGGATTAGGAGTATGAAAACACTGTAAGGAGGGACTCTTACAGCGTGTCTAGAATTATTAGCACAAGCTATTTTGATTTGAGGAAGCGCAACGTTCACCACAAACACATGACAATAACAGCAGCAAGTTTTCATGAGTCTGATCTGCACTAATTATTATTAGCCGTATTGCATCTGTCAGAAACAATGTGACCTCTAAACATCGTATCACTATCAGAAAACATCAATATATTCTCATTTAAAATTAACTGCGTATACAATTTCCATCTAAATCTGCCATCTGTATTTGAAGCAACAATAGAGTGGAAATAGACACAGGTTTAAAAATAGCAGAGGTTGCTGTATTATCATTGGCTGAGGCCGGCCGGTGCACTGAGCTCATCTGAACATTAATGAAAGCAGAGCTTTTAACTATTGATTGTGAATGTTGGCAGTCACCCAGTGAGATCTAGTGATTACACTTTCTCTGGCAGGAAGCTTGCTGACCAATCACAGCCAGACTTCTACTGTTACAGTCGGTGCTTGTGAGAAGCTCGGTCCACAAGAGGGAATAAAAGATGGGCTTAATGGACCTTTATGTACCAAACCCAGTCTTAAGGTTATGGAGTCATAGCACATGTAACATACAAGAATAGTGAAGTTTGTTGTTGGCAAGATATTGTAAATTAATATTGTAACATGGTAGTCTGGAATATTAGCTTTTCATCCGTGTTACTGTTTATTCTTATTAAACATGTATTTTAAGTGCACTAGCATACAGATCATCTCAAAGACAAGGAATAACAGCTAGAAAACCTCATGATGTACACGAGGACAGTATATATATATTTTGGACAGTTTTTATGGTGTAAATAACACACATATCTGCCATGTGCTCTGCACAGTATAATACTAAACCTACAGCTACATGCTCAGTGCTATAAATGTGTTCCACAGCAGGTAAAGACGGCGAGTTTCCTGTGGGAACACATGGCATTTTGTGGGCTGCTCTCCTCTGCGGCGCTCTGTCCTCATTCATGCCCTTCACAAGCCCTTGAACACTGATACCTCCCATCTCACATGCTTCTGCTGAAGACATCCTCATCACTGCACATTACCCTCAGAATCAGTGGTTGAAACTCACCTGCAGTCATAATTATAATCTATTACACTGTGATCATCATTCTGACATACACAAGACTGTAAGTATAAAGGTTCAGATATTGTGCAACATCAGACAGAAATAATATAAGACTTCTTCTCTGGAGCAGCACTGATATAAATGCAGTTTGTCCAGCAGAGGTTTAATGTGTGAGCAGAGGTCATGATACGATGATGATGATGATGATGATTACCTGCACAGATTGCAGCAATCAGACCCTTCCTGCCCTCCTGATCCTTCAACACTTCCTTCACTGCAGGAGACTACAACACACACAACACACACACACACACACAATATGGATGCATTAATGTAACACTAGCACAACACCTATGAAATTTCCATAATGACGCAATGTTTGTATTTCACAGTGCATCTATATTTCTAACCTCACCAGATGACTCAAATATGGTTTCTGTGCAGTCGTCTCAACACAACATAATGTTACACAAGACGTATATATTTTGAATTCTCTCCTATGGAATGTGTCTGGTTGCAATACATACATGAATAAAATAAAAGACACTTGTACCTCACACAGGTTCTGTGCTCCGAGCAAACCTCCAGGCAGAAGCACAACATCATACGGACCCTGACAGACAAACAACATACAAGAAATACTTTAGTCAAATGTTATAATAGCATGTGCCGTGTTAAACAGTATATACACTATATAACGCACAGTAATAATTCTGAAAGAAATTGTAGATCAAGTCAAAAGCTGTGCATGTCATTGCATTATTTCACCAGAAGATGGAGACATTTCTCTATTCCAGTGCTTTAGTTCGCCTTTGTTCAGTTTTCAATCAGTTCACATATAAATACGACGCTGCACTGAGGTCTACACAAATCTCCTGAACTCCAGAAAACCCACATGAGATGCGCGTTACATGCGTTACATGAGATGTGCGGTACATGAGATGTGCGGTACATGTGTTACATGAGATGTGCGTTACATGAGATGTGTGTTACATGAGATGTGCGGTACATGCGTTACATGAGATGTGCGGTACATGAGATGTGCGTTACATGCGTTACATGAGATGTGCGTTACATGCGTTACATGAGATGTGCGGTACATGCGTTACATAAGATGTGCAGTACATGATGTGCGTTACATGCGTTACATGAGATGTGCGGTACATGAGATGTGCGGTACATGATGTGCGTTACATGCGTTACATGAGATGTGCGTTACATGCGTTACATGAGATGTGCGTTACATGCGTTACATGAGATGTGCGGTACATGAGATGCGCTCTTCCTGACAGCAGGACTGCGGTTTCATCACACCTGTTTGCGGGCCTCATCCAGGCTTGAGTCGGGGCAGATCAGAACATCACGACTGCACTGGACCGGTTCTTTACCTGCCAAACCCGCCACCGTCACAGCAATCTGACAAACACAACAGCCCGTCATGAACACTGACAAACTACAGCAACACATTTACTGATTTAAAGTTACTGACACATGGTGGTGTATGTGGCCCATGTATGGGATCCTCCTGTATTTTACATACCTATACATGATATTTAACTCATCTACTCATGGACGTATCAGGTTAAAGTCATGCACGTTTAAGTGACAGAGTTTATGTCAGTCTAAGCGCTCATGTTATGTTTGTAATTCGGCCTGTTTAAATAGTCCTGCAGTCTATAATTCATTAATAATTAACGATATGAGAGAAACTTCATAAACAATAAAGGGACAGTAAGAGCAGAACTGCGTATAATGTGTCTGATGATTTAACATGAACATCTGTCAGCAGGACAGACGTCACACTGACCAGTGAACTCTGACATTTATCATCATACAGCGTTACACACGCACCCTGCAGTACAACTGCACACAACACACAACAACTGCACACAACAACT
>JBAJNP010010502.1:0-16306 GCA_036877545.1 Yasuhikotakia modesta
AGAAACCTGCACTGAACCAGTTCACCGATGAATCATTTTTAATTGGGGCGTCCCAAAATGAGTCACAGTAGCTTGTTTTCATTTTTATTTTTAAGATCATGAGGTGTAATATGTGGCTTTACCTGATCATTTCTTTTTAAAAGTGTTCTGCTCTTTACTGATTGAAATATTGAAAAGTAATATTTCAATATTAACAATATTAATAATTCAATATTAGTAATATTTCATTAAAAGTATAGAAATAAACAAAACATCTGAGGTAAATTTTCTTTTTTAAAGTGTCATAAAAATTGTAACAACATTTAAAAAATATAAAGGATAACTATGCTGAATTCTAATCTAAACTAAGCTTTCATTGTTTTATTCTCAGCCTTTTAAATTATAAAAATGCATCAAATAGGTGTGGTTAGTCATGTCTACACTTGCCCTTAGCAGAAACCATCTTCTGAAACATAAGTCTGCTTGCCAAACCACCAGTCAGGTGGTTTTGAGAGACACTTGCAGCCTTGCTTTGACTTGTGGTTATTTTCCCAGCTAGCCAGAAAAAGCATTTCTGCTTTTTCGTTTTTGTGCTGTTTTTCCCACTTTTGGACCAGAATTATGCCACTCCAGTGTGTTCTACGATACGATACGCACCACTTGTGTGACTGTTTGTACAGGCAAAGAAATTTGCACAAGCTGAGAAGTGTGAAATGTTGAGCTGAACAGCCCGTAAGTGTTCTGAACATGGGAACTGTTTATTAAGTATCCCAGCATGCACCTGTTGAAGTCAGCTGAGGGAGTGCCCAGAATGTAAAGAACTGCAATTTCCTCTTTTACAGAACCCAAAATAAGACGGTTGTGACAGGGAGTTTTGTAATTACTACATTTTTTTAATAATAGTAAATGGAATCAGTTGGCATGTTCAAACTTTTGACGTTTATGGAACTGACTATAGTTTTTCCCTTTAAAGTTTGAAGTGCCTCACCTGTGAGATATTAGATTAGTTCTTTTAACGGTTACATGAGAAGCTTTTTTCCATTTAGGAAGCTGTACTGGCAGTTAAACCGCACAGTGTTTTGATCATCTTCAGAGATAAAGGTTCTATTTCAGCTTTGTGGAGCCCTACAACCATCTGTCCTCCACTTCAAAAAAATCACATTTTAATCTTTTGTTCTTATTCTGTACTGTACATTAATTCCCTTTGTGTCTCTGCTCTCAGATCAGGAACTGCTGTATGCTTCTAATACATGTAAGATGAGTTTTTCTCTTTGTAATCTGGCTTTGGTCTCCAACGGTTCGTAAATACGTTTCTGCTGCTTTTTATATGCGATGTCGAATCTCGAAAAGTTCCAAAGATAGAAAAGATTGTTAAAGTGAATAATTTAACGCTCTTACTCGGTGCTCTTCAATATTTCATGCTGGTTTTCGATGCTGAAGTTCTGCTCTAACACACATATTTGCTAGCGTACGTTGTCTGTTGCTAAATTTCAGCTACAGGCTGTGATGAGCTCATGCAGAGAAGCCTTATTAATTATAGTCCTCGCTCTCTAAATAATTCATGTCTTGATAACATGGCGCAGCAGTGCAGAGCATCGAAGACAAGAGGAAAACGAAGAAAAGGTTGGGGTAGAATGTTGGGATTGGTGCATTTTGGCTTCATTTTGTCTCTAACTAGCAGTTGCAGGCACATCCCCGGGGACGAAGACAAATGAGGCGTCCGTGATGTTGGAGGCAAGACTGTGATGAGAGGAGATTAAGCCGCCGATCGCCCCATTGCTACAGTAATTAAAACCGTTGTGTGTCTCTGTTGCGCTCTACTACTCGCCCATTCATGAAAATCAAGACTGTTTATGGACAAACTAGTTTATAAAACAGCCTGAGGTGAGGCTCTCTCCACCCAACACCAGCAGGCCTCCTCACAACAGATGGCCCATATCTTGGCGTTAGCTTGAGATGATCTAGGCTTTTAGGCATGAGGCGGTGCTCCCTGTTGGTATTTGAATTGTCTTCTCCACCTTTTATTGAAGCACATTTTCTGTTAGAGATTCTGTTAGAAAATTCTAGATTGAAGTTTTCCTTATTAGTGGCCATAGCCCATCAGTGGTATAATTAATTAACCATAATGGTAAACTAACACAGTGTTCTCCAAGAATTAGGTAGTAGTGGCCTGTTGAGAAATATATGTATTTATCTTCCTTACCGCGGTATGTAGTATTATTACCGCTTACATGCTGTATTATTGTTTAAAAACATGTCAACGCAGAGATAAGAGCAGATTAAACATCAATATCTAATCGCTTTATCTGCATTCTTTGAGATAGATGCTTAAATATCATTTGAAGTCATGAAGAACTTAAATGTACTGATTACCTAAGTTTATATATTGTCTTGATATTTAGACAAAGCCATATTTTATGCTTGGATAGGAGTTTTACTGTGATAAAAAACTGTGGTAAACATGAACAGATTTAATTAAACTTTGTTTTCTGTTAGTTGTTTTGGAAGCAGCTAAATTACTGTCACATTACTGAAAAATACTATCACAGAAAGTTGGTTGTCGCTGCTTTTTATACAGTAACTCCCCAGCACTGCTAGTTTGTACAGAAAGGGAGAATTTCTGCTGTACACATTTACACAGTAGCTGAGGAGGTTAATAAAACATTCAGGAGTTTGTTTGCTGTGTTATGAAAGCTTGAGAAAGGAGAAGACCTGACTTCTGTTTTCCCTCAGAGCGGAAACATTTCTCGTCTTGAAGACTGCAGTGAGTGTCTGACACGTGGATTTGTTTTGTTTTACTGTCGCACAAGTTGCTCAAGCAGTTGCTGTCTGGTACAGTTGCTTCCCCGGCAATCAACAGCTGCCGACAGTTTATTAAGGGGTTCAGTACCAATGACTGCTCCTGTTTGTTTGACTCTGTCCATCAGAGATTGAAACATGCTTTGCTAAATTGTTTTAAATAGACGCTTAAAAAACTGTGTACATTGAGGAACACATTAAAAGTAGATCAGTATTATTTGTTCTTTTATGCATTATGTAAGTAAAATATTTTTCTTGCCCCATTGGAAAATAGCTAACAAGTTGAATTAAATTCTGTAAAAATAAGTATTATTATTATGTTGCTTAAGTAAATGTATTATGTTTATGAATGTTTATTTATGGGGGTAATTATTTTTTCTTGTGCATTAATGGAACTTGTAATATTACATTGTAATATTGCAATATTTATAAGTTTTTGTTTTCAGTTTTTTTATGTGTAATAGTTAAGACCACAAATCCAGACGCACAATCCAGAGGCAGCTGCCTGTAACCACTTCAGTCTAGTTTGGGAAAGTTTTTAAATGACATTGTCTGCACACAGACATTTTGCTGCCTTCAGATTGATGCGGTGGATCCGTTTTCTGTGCTGGCTTTGCTATTTTCCTCCTAAAGCCTGTCAGAAATACTCATAAACCAGAAAGCTGTTTGCTGACTTAGACTTTTGCTGGTGACTTACATTGCAATGGCAGAACCTTGATTCTTTGTTCGGTCTCATAAACAGTTTATAGTACATCTATACAGTGCATTTAAAGCTCTTTATGGCTTATGGGGACTTCCTGTCGCCTCAGTCAGTGTTGTATCTGAACGGACCACAGCTCTGTTATTTTTAAGAGTCACTGGATTGTGACTAGAGTCCAGCCTTTAGTGGAGATGGCCGTCTGGGTTGTGGGCTCTCGGCTTTAAAGGGTGTTTGTAAAATAAGACTGTGGGACTTGCTTTTCCAGCAGAGGTGATTTTGTTATTGTCAAGCATTTAAAAATCCAGACTTGTCTTCACATTTGCAGGAACTGAGAATCGTTGCTGCTGACTGATCATTAAACTGAAACCCACCAAATTTTCCTGTCAGCGGAAAACTCGCCCACACCAACTGTATACTTCATTAGCCACACTCAAAATGTCAATATATACAAATATCTTGGCAGGTTTCCACGATTGGTGCAGCACAAACCTGAACAGTAAGTAGTTTAGAGATTGGACAACTAAACATGTTGTGTTGTTTGTGAAATGTTATGAAGTATGCTACATTTAAAATAAGAGTGTGCTGTAATGTTGTCATGAAATTATTACACTTCAGTAGTGTGTGGAGATTTACATTTTTCTATTAATTTTGAGAAAGGTCAAGAGCATTGCATTCTGGGATATCCTACTGTGTATTCTGGTTAGTCCATTATTATGGATGGATGGACGGACGGACGGGTATACAGTACCACACTTTTCTCATCACAATTCAATTGTGATTACAACACTAATTCAGATCAAATGGATTCACATTAGAAATGCATCAGCGCTACTTCTGGTCTGGATCTAATTCTTAGGGTCATGAATTATCAGAGGTCCTTGTAGGTCAAAGACGCAGAGTGAGGTTGTAAATATCGTGTCTTCAGCCAGAGTATAATGGGAACTTTTGTGCTGATCTTATTAAATTGCTTTCTTGTTCTCTCAACACTCAACCATAATAACACCACAGATTTTATACTGCTTGCGTGTGAGACACTGGGCGCCTGTTTTCTTGTTGAGGACTGTAAGTCATGGCGTGGATAAAAGGAATAATGAGCTGAGCACCGACCAGCTTCTGTATCGCACTGTACAGGCTTTGTAACGGGTGATGCATGGTGTCTCGTGACTGAGATGTACAGTAAATCAGAGCTTTTTAATAGACAGTGTGTTTTCCTCTCCATTAAACATACCATAGCAGTGGGACTTTATGCTGCACACACTGAAACAACATGGTGTCTTTGAAACATAGATGGACACAAAGACTGACAATGAATTATGTCAGTTAGGGAAAAGCTTATTTATTGTGAATTGTAATGTGTTTGCTTCTAGTTGCTTATGCTCTTGTTTTAATTGGTGTTAATTAATTACTTTATTTTTGAATAAATATATTATAAATATATTTATTTGTAAAATGTTAAGTAATTATGGTATTATTTTATTAAATATGATTAATTATGATAATTTTATTCTGCTAGTGTATTATAAATAATTTTTTCCTGACATAATTCACTATAAAGTCATGAGATATTATATAGTAAATGGAATTTTTTTTAGTTTAAATGATTAAATTCTGCCACACATGGCTTTTCCTGAGCGTAAATGATTATGAAACTTGGACATCTCTGGCTCTCGTGCAGAGTGTGTGTGTGTGTGTGTGTGTTTGGTGCACTAAATCACCTATCAGTGAAGACCATCAGATCTGATACCCATTAACCCAGTTATGTCCTGCATCCTCTGAGGCCCAGCGCCTTTTCACTGTATTGCTGTTCCAGTTCCCTTATTGCCAATCGAGGGTCAATTAGCAGAGGCTAATGTCAATACCCCCCTTACATGGCACCTCCCCCCTTTCCCATCAATATTCAATAGTCTTTAAAAGCTATTTAGGCCTGGCCCTTTAAGAACCCACAGATAACCACCTTGTCTGCTGAGATGACTCCTGATTGATTAATGACACTTACCTTTTCTTTTTGTCTGCTCATTTTTGTCTTTGTTTGTCCCTTTAACATCATAACGTTTGTTTCAGAAGCATTTGCCATATGAATTAAGGTTAAAGGTTTTTGTCATGGTTCTGTAGTTAGCAGTGCAGCTAAACACCAGTGTTCCGTTAGCCAGTTTTGTGTTTTCCGGTTCTTCTGCCTCGTCCTTGCTTGTCTCTCCTGTTCTGTCTCCTCCTGTTTTCCTCTATCCTGAAACAGGGTGCCTCGGCTATGTAAATGTATTCCATCATTCCGTTGACCTCCCAGGACTGCCGGTGCATATCATTGCTTTTCCCTGCCTGCCTCACTCTCTTTCCCTTTCTATCCATCCAAGCTCAGGATAAACAAATCTCAGGCATCGCTCCACCTCTCTCTCCTCTCACCTGCAGACACGTTGGCTGTTTGACAGGCTTTTTGGCAGAGAGATTCTGGCCACAGAGAATATTCGGTTTAAAACGCTGTAAGAGAAACTTCCAATAGCACTACAGTGGTACAGACAGTGTTAATGATGGCATATTGATTTTGTATTTAAAGGTTACTTTACATCTTGTATTTAAACTGTTTATTGTTCGTTTGCTTCAGAAACAGAAAATAAGCCTTTTTCTTAAGCACTTGTAGTTTGATGTATTGCAGAGATTTATCTGAAAGTCATTGTTAGTGTTCTACAGTTAGTTTTGTTAGTTTGTCTTGTAATGTTTTAGATTTTAGGTAAATCGTTATTTTTTACATTGACTGTTTAAAGAGTTTGTTAAAATGATGAGTTTTTATAGCTACATAAAAACCAATAATAAAGCTTTTTGTACCATAGTTTTTGATGAAGAATACAATTTAGTTTACAGTATTTGAGTCAATCAATTAAACTTGTATTCTAGTAGCAACCATTGACATATGACCTTAGAGTCATCAATTTTTGGTTTTGACTCTCAGTGTAGCAGGTTCACAATTCTGTGTTTTGTCCTGGAATTTTTATGTGGCATCAGTAACAGCAGCCGCGGCTCCAGCTTTCCACAGGGGTCTCTGACATGACACCCCTGACATGACATGAGGCATGAGATATGAGGCCCGGACTCAAAAGCGCATAACTAAACCGTAAGGCGGAGAAAGGAGAAAAGCAAGACGGACTGCCAACATGCCAACAAAGGAGCCGCAATTAGCATACTACTGCAGTACCAAGAATGGCATGGCAGTCGTGTCTGTAGGGTTATGGGATAATAGACTTCAGTAAGGAGGTGACATCTGTCTCAATGGGAATTTCCTTTTCCAGTCACTCACCCTCTCCGCTTTTAAAGCTAATGGTGGGTGATACGCCTGCTGGTATTGAGTATTTGTTGAGCTCTCAGCAGACCTTGTGTTCCTCTAGGATTAGACGGAATCTAAGAGGATTGAATTGTGCTGTAAGCGGAAGCTAGCTACTGTGTATGTTTGTACCAGTGAGTTTATTCTGTGCCTAGAAATATTGTAAAGCTACTTTATTCCGTGTTGCAGAGTAAATTTTGCTCTTATATCAGATTTGTTAATTTATTTGCTTTCTGCATCTACAGTTTAAGTGTTTATGTCTGGGTGTTCTGTGGAAACCTCACGAGTCCTTCTGGTGAGTGTAAATATCAGCCAAAACTTTGCTGGAGAGTCACTGGGTGGGTGAGAACAAGTCTTCAACAGTCACTTACAGGCTTTTATTGGGTTCTTCAGCTGGTGAGAGGTTCCAGATGACTGCTGAGACAAGGAACATGAATGGGTTTCTTGATAGAACATCCATCATTTCTTCAGCAGAAAAGAGGCATGAGGATTCTGGGAGTGAGATGGTAGATGATGAGGAGATGTCACACTCTGGGACTGTAATATGAAAAAAGTTTGTTTATTTGTTCTGAGGGGGTTTTTATGGAACTGCTGTTATAATTTCTGTCTTTGACTTGTTGTCTGTCCCCATGGATGTCCAGCAGCATGCTAAGTGAAAATACCCCTCACTCAGCATTCATGTTTTTGCTGTGGTGGATGAAAATGAAGTCTACAGTCCCGCAAGAAGCTGATCCTATTGTAAATGTCAAGAAAAGTCAAGGACTACATCACTTGACAAATAGCGCATGCAAAGCACGCTTGACACGCCTGCCTCTCAACCGGGTACCGTAAGTATTGACCGTGAGTTGCACAAATCCAAGTCGGAAAGCATTAGAATAATGCATTCTGCCCTTAGAGCCGGCTAGTACTTGTCATGCCTTGACATACAATGAGCAAAGCAATAAATCAATGCAAACACAACTGTGGCTATGGTAACCAGCTTCAACAAGTGGCCGGCATTTAACTTGTGCATTTCTGCCAATTGATGCTTGATTGGATGTGCGAATCATTTCCTGCTTGTTTAGTGACTGGTGAAAGCAGGAGAAAGACATTTGTAGTTTACAAGCAATTTTGAGGTGATACTTGTACATATTGAGGTGATACTTGTGAATTCAGAGAAGGAAGAACAGAAATGCTGTTTACCTAGTTATTTACATACCTGCTGTTCTTCAAAAATATTGACTTAATGGTGGTAAAATATCTGGGAAATGTTTTGGGCAACTGGGCTTGTTTATTTTCTTTATATATATATATATATATATATATACACACACTCTTTAGATAAGTAAACTGGCCCCATATTTGTTTTACTAATGAATGTAAGGCTGTGATTATATAATATTTTTAACTGGTGCTTTAGTCTTTTAATAAACAATATGTAAAACATTTAACAACCAACAGGGGAGGAGTAGTTCAAGCAAAATTAATTGCATTAGATAAAATGCCAGTTTTGTAAGGATTGTGCTTATTTTTCCTACCCATAGCAAATAGTTTTTTAACATGTAGACCTGACAGGATTGTGGGCTGAGGGTAGAGGTGTACAGGTGATGGGATCACTGCCTTTTAACGTTGAGGCATCCATCACATAGACATGATGTAGAAATCCCATTTCTATTGACCCAGTTTCCAAGGAGCCAGAGAGAGAGAAAGAGAGAGAGAGCGGGAAAGAAAGGTAGACCCTAGTGTGAAGAATGAACAGATTTACCTGACTGTGTGTGAAGAGAAGATCCAACCCAATGATGGGTGCTAAGAAGAGCAGACAGACAGTGACCCTACTGAGAAGCGCTGAGCCATTTCCTCTGCAGTTTTAATTGGCTTCTTCATTAAAGCTGGTCTGCAGAGAACAGCATGCTGGGAAACATTGATTTGTATTTCATTTGTGTTTATTTTTCCTTAATTGATTATCTTATGCAGAGCTTTGTTTCGTGTTTGCTTTGGCTATTGTTTTTTTGGATATATGTAAATATATCTGAGCCCATGTTGTCCACATGACATGCCTGTTTATATCTCTGGGTCTCTGGACTGTTTATTGTGGGTACTGGAAAAAACAGACATGTTTTGACACTCTTATCTGTACAGTGCGGAGGCTGCGAATGTTTGTTGCGATGGAAACATTCCAGCAAATACCTGCAGCCAACTTAACTGCAATGAGTCTTGTGGGGCAGTTTTTAAATCCCTCAGCTAAATGTTTGAAATAGAAATAAAAGTGAAATGGGCATTTTCGGCTATGTTTAAACAGGTTGCAAAAATCAGATCGTCTTTTTTTTAGTCTCGCTTGAGCCTGTTTTGTTTCAATGTAGACTGAACAGCAAAACTGCATGAAATACAGAAGCTCAATCTGGAGCTGTGTGAACAGATTTTAGCTCATTATGTCCTTGTTTGGTGAACCACATTATCAACTGTGTGATAAATAGTAAGTAAGTGACTGACTCAAGCAGTTTTAAATCCAGTGAAAAAATGCCTTATGTTCTCCAGAGCAATGCAGATTCATCCCTCCTGATGAGAGAGAGACATTATCTTTCTGGCTTTACCAAGCATGTGAGTGTATGTAGCCCCTCTGAACCTGTTTAATTTTTTATTACAAAACCCTCATTAATGTCAGTTAATTTTTGGTCCTGTTTTGACTTGGCATATAATATGTTATATTGTGCCAGTAATTGTGAATACACCTGCAACATGATGCCACTGAAAGCCATGTTTCTCTAGTAGACGATGCCAAGTGCCAACACTGTATCCTCCCTGCAATCTGATTGGTCGATCCTGACTGACAGGCTGTTTATCATTGGCTTCCTGCGCGCCAACTCTAATGGACAGTGTCACCGGGCGAATCCTTCTGCTCGCCTGTCCTCACTGTAATTACTTTGCATGCTTGGCTAACTCTATATTAATGCCAGCACACTCTCAGCGCCCCCTGAATTATTCCATCGATCCTCTTTTTGTTTTTGACTTTTCATATTTAATTGCCTTCTGTTTCTGGATGATTTGTCAGAGTCGGTGGCAAATAAAGCCATTATTCGCAATGGGATTATTTGCAAACCCATTATTTATGGGATATGGGGAAATTATTTTCATCGTAACAGTGCTTACAGCTTTGATAAATAAGCAACTTGGTTGGTTGCCTCAAAGGTTTCTGTAGACTTGAGGTCCTGTAGACAGCATCTACTTTTGCATGCTGTAGGCATCAAGGCATCTCAGTGGGTTTTAGAACACAGTTATGTCTTGATTTCTTTATGTTGTCCTGGCCAATCGCGTGCCTTCATTTGTCCCAGTGCCTGTGGTAATGTATTTTGGCAGAACAGGGTCTGGCTGTATGGTTGTGTTGCTGTAATGATTTGCAACAGGAGATGTTTAGTGACAGTATGATAGTGACCTTTTAACACTGTTGATCTTCACCGAGAGGGTAGAATGGCCTTCAGGCCAATAGTTCCCATCAATCCTGCTGCTGTCTTAATTTCCTACCATTTTCATTTCATGTCTTCTGCATTGTTCCCTCATTGCGAATCAGATTTTTGCACTCTCCTGGGAAGTAGATTGTATTAGCAGCCACTAGGTATAAGTGTGTGTGTCTCTTTGTGACACACATTACTCAGGATTCAGCACATATAGGTCACAGGGGGTGGGTGTTGTGCTGGAATGAGGCTCTCAGTGTGAGGTGTTGTTTTCTCAGCCTCTGGTAATTTTACTAGACAGAAATGATGTGTGGTTGTTCAGGAGAGCAAAATCATAACTTATTCAAGGACTGTGTTTCCAATTTCCAATTTTGTCAGTGAGTCGTTTGCTTTACACACAGACAAACGCAGCGTCTGTCATTGCAGACTTGTTAAACTGTACCAGAGACGGTGTGAGAAGAAGATAGGCCGGTTGTCAAAAAATAGCTGTGAAGTGGGAATGAAAGCAGTGTAGTTCAGGTAAAAGGATATTTCACACAAAAATGAAACTCCTGGTTGTACCACAGAGAATCACAGGCCTTCTTATCAAAGGGCCCGGGGCAGTTTTTTGGATGTCTTCCATGACATTGGCCCTGAGGTAAATAAACCTTAAACGGTTCAGATCATTGTTCTTGGCTGACATCAAGTTAAATTTATGATACCATTGTTGCCAGGTTTTTATTGTCAGGTAGTTTAGTGAAATGCAAACTTGACATTTACTGAACTCAAACCGTTTCCCAAGAAGACTTCATAAAACTGATTGCTGCAAAATGTTTTTTGAAAATTTCACAACTTTGATTAATTGTTACATTAATTCCATTGTATAGGGTGTTGTTTATTGTGTGTGGCCGATTCAGACTTTTCACAATTTAATTTTTTCATATTATTGTCTGTGCTATTGTCTGTTTTCTACATAATCTTCTGTCACCGTGTCTGTCTGTTATTATACTCCCACAAGACTTGAGTTTTGAGTCTTGTGGGAGTATTATATTGAGTTTTGAATTTTCAAGGATGTCTTTAGAATTTTATAAAAAAAATCTTTCACCTGGGAGTTGAACAGGATTAAAAAGATGTCAGATATGAGCCTTTTCATTCCGAACTTAAGACCCACTTTCGAGTGGGAAGAGAAAATTTAATTTTCTTGTTCACCTCTTTTTGTTTTAGTCGTCTGGGTGTTTTAGATTTTCACAGCTCTGAACACAAACAGCATTTGAAGCACCACTGAGCTTTAATTTTATCAAGCATAAATTTGTCCAAATATGAATTTAAACAGACTAGCTGAAATATATTTCTGTAAATTTGCCATGAATCTGGTGCTATGACATTTCTTTTGACTAGTTATCCATGTATGTGCTTAGATAACTAGAACAGGCTTGTGGATTACCAAAACCACCGTAAAGGTTTTCTTACATGTTATAGAGAGATTTTATTATAAGTTTATTTACATTTATGCATTTGGCAGACACCGGAAATCAAACCCAGAACCGATAGCGCAACGCTCTACCAACTGAGCTGAAAGATTTGAACTTTTACAAGCATCACTCTTAATTAATTTAGTAAATTCAATAATTGTTTCCTGTATGTTTTGTATGATTCTCAAATCGCAAGAATGATTCTGTTGTGAGCAGAAATGAGGATTAAAACGGTCATTGAAAGTTTGTTCGGTTATCTGCTTTCAATTGATTCAGCTTGTTTGATTTTATTGATTCCACAGTGGCTGAATTTAAGATCTTTCATTTTCATGCTAAACTGTGTCTTTAAATACTGGCATACAGATTAAGTTATTATCAGGAGCCGCGAGGGCTATTAAAGCGTTTATTGATGTGCTGTTTCTGCTTTTTTCGATAGTTCTTATCAGTTTTTTTGCTCTTAGTCCTGAAAAGAACAGAGCGCCTTTTTCTTCAAGTCAGTTTTACCTCACCTAAACTCTTAGTTCACTGTTTGCACCTGATATTAGTATTGATGCATACACTTGAATATATATCATAATCACAACTATGTATCATTTATTTAAAGTAATCTAATATCTTAAATGTTAATTACCTCATGTTGTTCCAAACTTGTATGCACCTTTTTGTATTGTAAACATAATATGCAGGTTTGGAGTGAGATAAGGCAAATAAATATGACAACATGATTTATTTTTAATAGTGTAAAAGATGTTCTTTCACTGGATTTGGCTGGTATGTGACAGGAGTCCATAAGCAGCAGAAACGGCTTTAGCTAAAAGTCCTTGGATGTGGTGCAACTTTTCTCTCATCTGTCTGGGGCTCAGAATGTATCTGACTGGCTTCTGACAGACGCTTGTGACTCTTCAGCAGCTGGTGGAGAGTTTCACTGATCAGCTGCTGTGAATCGACAGATTGAAGCCGGCTGTCCGCAGCATTTTCTCAGCGAAGCACTAATGCAAATACTGCATGGGGGCCTGGCAGTAAGCAGTGATGAAACCACTTTTAAATGCTTAATTGTGCTTGATGCATGCAGTTCTGTTTTCCCAATGTTCATCTGTTGCAGATATTTACATCTGTGTTACTGTTACTATGGCTTTCGGTCTTGTGAGGGGTGAAAAATGGGCTCCGTTAGAGTTTGTTGGCGACGCATTTCCGAGGTACGCAGAGTCAATTTAATCTTATCAGGGACGCTCACCTTGCACTCTGCACCCATGCATAGAGGACGCAAGACAATTTGTTTCAGTGGGAGCAGAATGATGAGAGAGATGCAGTTCTCGTACACATCTCAGACAGTCCCGCTGTCTCATTAAACCCAGTTGTTTTTGCTGTGACTGCAGCTGAGCTGTGTCCTCTCACCCCGAGAACTCTGTAAGGAGTTTTTCAGCGAATCTCAAACATGCAGTGCCGCAGAATGAAACTGACACTCTGTGCCAACTGCAGATGACTTAGCTCACCATCAAGGCAAAATGCAAGCGGACGAAAAGCCTGGAAAATGGCACGTAAAGGGGATCGCAAAATGAGACATACGGTATATGCTAACACTCTGTTTTGCTAAAACTGTTTTAAACTTAACTAAAGAAAAAGGAACCATTCAGGAATGAGCAAGATTAGCATCCAGTCTTGCATGTTTAGCTAGCATGCAATGTAACCAGAGTTCAATCCCAAATTAGCAGTTTTTTTTATAAATTAATCAGAATTTTGACAGCTAGCAATTACCCTGCTTGTAACATTTTTCTCCTATAGAGAAAGAACTGGAGTGTGGCAAAAAATCTGCTTTTTTAAACGCCTCCCTCTGTAAACTAAATGGGCAATTGTCTGTCATTATGGGAGATTAAAACAATAAACTGTAATTCACACATCATGCATGTAAATACCTAACTACATAATTATGGGAGAAACATGGACTGTATGTGTATGATAGTAATTCTGGTCTCAGGTCACATTCACAATATTACGGCTGACTTATACACTTATCAGGAAAGCTGTGAGCTCCGCTTTGGAATATTTAGTATTCACAAGCAGACACTGCCGCCATGTTCCATCTAAGATATTCTTCCAGAAGATGGTTTAGAAATTAAATGCAAAGCATATGGATGTGGGTTTTGATGGCCCAAATGTCTAAAACAGTACACAGTATATGTCTAAAAACACAGCAGTAGTCTTTTCTTTGCCAACAAAGAGAAGAAATTGGCTTTGTGAAGTTGCAATCATTTAATTTAACTAGTATTATTGGAGCATTGCACTGCAGAATGAGCCCAATTTATCAACTTCATCTTTCATTCATGCTCTGTTTATTTTGGGCAAGAGAGACAATCTATTTTTTAATCGTTGTTTGTTTCTTCATGAAGATGCCTTAAGATGGTTTCCGAGGAGAATGAATATAAATGCTACATACAGCATTCACATAATGTTTTTAAATCTAATAATCCATATTCATACTGGCTGTAATTACAAATCTAGGTCACTAGGGCCAAAATAAACACTGAATGGAGTTGAGATTATGAAAGCACATCTTTGAAGTACACTGGTTTGCTGTAGTTAAATCTTACATGCAATGTGATGTAATGCAGTACATGGAACGGTGCGTTTTAAAGGGTAAAAATATTGTGTATTTTTTGTTTTGGACAACAGTTGGTGGACAGTGCCTTTCTAGTGCATTTCAGTTCTAGACTGTAATCAATAACTGAATACTGATGCTGAATGCTGATGCTCCTTGTTTGGTTTGAAAGAAGAGCGAACTGATTTTTTTCTGTTTACAGAGTCTTTGAAAAGCAGCGCTGTGTTGTCCATCTGCTGTGTGTGTGAAGCTACAGTCATGTAGATTATGCTTGTGTAATGAACGGCGAGGGACATGTTTCCACTGAGATGAATCGTTGGCTATTAATGGGGACTCCTGAGGTGGTCCTGTCATTTGCCTGACAATCCTACTTTTGGCACTTTGACAAACAACCAAGGACACCCGCCTTATGGCCAAATCTTGCTTGTCTTTACTGAGGCAATTCTTCTAATTTAGAAGAATTGCCTCATATTCATTTCTCTGACATTTCTCTGGCGTCTGAAGGAGGTGTGGTTAACATATTGTGGAGCGGGAGCCATTGAGTTTGACCTTTTCTTAAAGCTGAAGTGTCTATTTGCATGCTAAAATTAAGCCATTTGTAAGTTGATTTTAAATAAACTATGTGGCAGATTTAATACATTTATCAACACAGCCCCACTCAAACTCTCAACATCTGTCTCCCTTAGTCATGGTTTCACTTAGTCATGAATGTTGTGTTGTAAGTACAACTGATGTGTTAATGAGTAGTACAGTTAGGGAACTACTGAGGTCAAAAATATGGCGCGTGTTCCTGTTTTCTGTGTTGGCTGCTCTCCCTGTAAGGAACTTTTGACCCACATTAAAATCTGAACTTTACTGTAATGACACCATTCAAGAGTCTTTTGTTAAATACAAAAGATCTGTGTGACTCAGGAATGGGGGCAGAACTTCTCAACTGTAGCGTGATTGTGATTTAGAAATATTGTGTATATATATGCACGTCTCCATGGGAGCGATTCACTGTTGATTATATATGTTATTATATCATAGATGATCTAAGATACTGGGCCAATGAGTGTTTTTTTTCCTGTTTAGTCCTTATAGCACTTACCCTTGGTTGAAGTGTTAAGGTAAATAATTGTAATAGCACAATGTTAATATAACTACTTTTTCAGCTACAGTTACACTTTCATTTTACTGTAGCAATAAGAAACTTTTCTTTGTTTTGTTTTGTTTTTCTTGTTTTAATTTAATGACTTGAGAGTTTCTGACACACAAAACTGAATAGATTTGCTTCTGTTGTACACAATATGTGAACATACTGTGTTCACACGTTCATTAACACTAACTTATGGTACTAACATGCGTTTGCCTTCATCATAACTTCTCTACTATTCAAGCTGGTTTAAGAACAAAAAATATTATTGGATTTTGCAGTGTGGGTTTAAGTGAAGCTATTTTAAGTCGAGCTATTTTAAGCGAATATTTTCAGAACTTGAAATTTAAAAATAAACTGTAGGAACTGTTATGAGATTTAAATGATTAATAAAACAAACATGCTGTGCGTTTCATTAGTTTGACAGAAGTAATACAACTAAAGCCAGACGAGATCAGATGAATTATAGGTGTTGCCAATTATAGAACAACTGGAATATAATGTTTGTAATGAATGTTTTCTCAGGCTGTATTTGTTAAAATAAGGTCATGATGACAACAGGTAATGCCAGAATTGAGGTCAGCACTTTCAAAACAAACAAAAATGTTTGCTTGGTTGTGCTGAATATTAGCTGCTTGTTTTGTTTTGGGGATGTTTGACTTTTTGTGTTACAAATAAACAAGCAAATCACATGAATGTTTACTGAATGTTTTTATTTAATAAGAAATACAGTGTTTTCAGAATAGGATAATGGATTCTAATATTTGTCAGCACACTGTTTCCTTAACATGTGTTTGTTTCTTTGCAGGGCCGACATGTGAAAACTGGTCAGCTGGCTGCTATCAAGTGTATGGATGTCACAGGGGTGAGTTTTGCTTTCAATCTCTTTAAAACACTGTATATACAGT
>JBAJNP010010503.1:0-16303 GCA_036877545.1 Yasuhikotakia modesta
CAGGGCGTCCGAAAGCCGTGAAGGAAGCAGATGTTTATATCTGTGATTATCGGCTGGATAAATCAGCTCATCTCTTCTACAAGATCCACCGCAACCGTTACCCAGTGTGCACCAAACCCTACGCCTTCAACCACTTCCCTAAGAGACTTGCGCCCAAGAGAGATTTCTCAGTGAGTCCTGCAGCACTGAACAACAACAGCTCACGCATGATCCTTACTGCTGTTTATTCATTACTGGTTATAGTAATAATCACATACTGTAAACAATCTGTCTGTCTTTTACACTCTCATTCTGTCTCTCTTTGTCTCTCCCCCTCTCTCTAGCCTCATTATGTGCCGGACAACTACAAGAGGAACGGCGGTCGCTCTGCCTGGAAGATTGAGCGGCCCAAAGGCCCCTGTGACGACGAGCCCTCCCCCAGCGCATCATGTGACCCCCTGTCAGCTGCCTTCTCCAGGGACGGTGATGAGAACAGAGGAAGAGGAGCGGAGGAAGAGACGGACAAAGCTCAGGAGGACACGAGCGCTTCCATCCCACAGCTGTCGCAGGATAGGAGGACGAGTGGAGAAACTGAAGACCTGGAGGAGGAGGAAGAGGGGGACAAGAGGGAGGTAGATGAAGGCTCCCAGGAGAGAGGAGGCGGCGACATTTTGGATGCCCCGCCCTCTTCCTCACTCTCCTCTTCACCTCTTCATCCATCCATCCTGGGACGGAGGGAAGCGCAGAGAGAACGACTGAACAAAATTCTGCTTGACCTGCTGCATCGAGCGCCGAGCAAAAACGGTAAGAACGTGAGTTAAACCTAATGTTACCTGCTTAACTTAACCTAGTTGAGTAGTTGAGAACTAAGTTACAACTTTTCTGCTAATAAATGTTTGAGCATTTGTAAATGTCTGGAAATGTTTTGTCATGGAAGAATCACACTAGTTAAACTAGTTAAAGAGTTTTGCTATAAGAGGTGCAGTTTCTGAGAATTGATGTGGATATTTAAAAACGCAACTGAAATGAACACACCCTCCCATGCTGACAAACGTGTGTGTTTCACTTGTTTGTCCTGCAGCCATAGATGTGACATATCTGCTGGAGGAAGGCTCTGGCCGGCGTCTTCGCAGACGGACGCTTGGGTTGAGCGAATTTATTTGCAGGAAGTAACGCAGATGACAGCATCTGCTGAGCGTGTTTGCAGAGGTGGACAACACCTGACAGGAACAGGAAACAGAGAAGTGACATCTGAGGCGCGGCGTTCTCCTGTTCATACTGAAGACCTTCGACCAGCCTTGGCCTCATACAGCGAGTTACAGTGAGTTACAGTGAGTTACAGCGAGTTACAGTGAGTAACAGCGAATTACAGTGAGTAACAGTCACCTTGATAAGTTGAAACAAACACTGCTAAGTGTCAGACATAGGAAAGTTTTAACTGATGAATAAACGTATTGTTGCAAAAGAACTACAACTTTACTGTTGACCTTTTGTCGTTGGTACTACGTTCGGCCGTGGAAGGTCAGACACAATTTGGCTGCAAGTGGGAAATGAGATTCTGCGCCCTCTTGTGGCCTGTAGCAGAGAAGACTTGAGTTCAGCTCTAGAAGAACGAGGAAATAAAAAAATAGGAGCGGCATAGGAGGTGCAGTGGAGCACACACTGCCCGCGGACTGAGAGGATGTGAGAGAGCATCGGCTAACTGCACTTTTAACAACACGGAGATCATTCGCTCCCGGAGACGTACGGATGAGACACTAACACTCACGCAGTATTGATTAATGCTGTATGATAAGATATAAGTATATTACCTTTTTCTTTGTTTTCTGTTATACTGTAATTACGTTAGGAGCGGAGCACCTGTCCGTTCTGTCAGCTCGGTTCTCCGGGCTGGAGCGTTTTGCTTTTGTTATCGTGGGCATTGTAATTGGCTATGGTGGCTGCCAGCCCCGCCCCCTTTTTAAAGTATTTAATTCACCAGCTTTGAAAAAATCTAGCAGAAGTAACGCCTCAGAATGTCAAGATCTTGAGCGCTTGTGTTAATGCGTGTGCGTGTGTGAGCGTGCGTGTATGTGTGTCTGTGTGCGTGAGCGTGTGTGTGTGTGTCAGTGTGCGTGCGTGAGCGTGTGTGTGTGTCAGTGTGCGTGCGTGAGCGTGTGTGTGTGAGCCCTGTCTGATAATATAAATACGAATAGGAAACAACTAAGGGCTTGACAGCAGTTAATAAACGGTTAAATCCTGATAACAGGAGTTTATGTGTGATGTGATGTCATTTATGGGAAGCGTTTGGGTTCCAGGTTTTGCTGTCGTTTTCTTCTATTTCTCTTTTTAACGCCTTTCAGGTTGCCATTGGAGAATGTTTATAAAACTGTAATGAGATTTTTTGCCCCAGTACATCAGCCATGACAGATGAGTATTTACACACCATTAATGATGAAACTAAAGCGACTGACAGCAGAAGAAAATAAATTTGTATAGTGCCAAGCTATGTATATATACAGACGGGAAATGTGAGATGTCTCCTAAAGCAATATCTTGATGATGGTTTTGTGTATTGTATTGTACAGGATTCTGCCCTATATGTATTATTATTATTATTATTAATGTTGTTATTATTACTTCCATTCTTACGATAATGATGCGATTTGTAACAGAACTGTCACGTAACGTCACAAACGTGGCAGATACAACGATTAATAATCACAGCAAATTTCTGAACCGAGCAACAAATGAAATTTTGTTACCCAAACATAAATGCGTTTTAAAAGAATTTCCTCTGATGGACTTTTAAGGGGTCACAGAGACCCCTGAACCGTCACTGTAAAAATTAATATTAACATTATTATAATTATTATTACTTTTGAGGAGAAAAAGATATAATGTTCCTCGTTTTTTGCTGCAAAGTGTTGAACACTAAAAAAACAAACGTAAAAATGTTGGAGGATATTTTGGAAAAGGACAGAAGAAAGAAACTGATATCATGTTTTTAATCTTTTTTAATTTTGTTTTTATTTTCTTTCCTTCAGCTGAGAAAAAATGTTCTGTTTTTGTGATAGTCATAAATATAATGCTTGTATTTCTTGTATTTGTGTGTTTTGTGTGATTTGTTTAGTTATTTTTAGACAATCACAAAATAAGATGCAAGCATTGTATATGAACAGACTGGCAGACATTTTGTGATGTTGTGTACAGTTTGTCGAAACTTCTTCCACTCTGGTTCAAAGTTTGTAATTATAAGTCATAAAAATGCTGTTTGTTTTTACTTTTTTGTTTTATATTCTATTTGTTTTGTTTGTTTGTTTTTTAATAAAAAGCACTACATTATTGTGAATATACTTGCCTGTTGCTCATACATTTAGCAGAGAATCTGTGATGCCGTTTATTTTAGGTCATTATTACTCCAGCTATACAGAGAAATCGTATTTTAATTGTATGAACAGTCAATACATCTTCAAATAAAGTGAATTTTAACTATTGCCTAGAATATTGACATTGTGGACCATCATTTGATTTGACACACAGTTTTGTTTGTTATTTTATGATAATTGTGGCTAATATTAAGTTTTATTTTAGTACCAGTAATAACAGTAACATGAACTGAGGTTACCAGTGTTAGGCTGTCGTATTATCAGCGCTGTAATTGTTGTTGTTTTTATCAGAATATATCCGGCTGATAAATGCAAGACATAAACCTTATATATTAGATTAAATTAGTTTTTATAGATTAATTTGGTTTAGAAACGACGCATCACTTTTGGGAGGCTGATGCAGGTGAGTGCTGTTACCTAGCAACCAGTGAGCAGCTTTGTTTTATAACCCAGGTGAAGCAGCGTTGATGCTGAGCTGTGTAACGTCAGGATGGTTCGTGAGCTGCTGTCTCAGCACTTACAGACACACGTTGAGTTTGAATGGCAGTGGATTGTGTGTTGGGCTGAGATGAATGAGTTCGTCAGCAGAGCAGCTCAGCAGGTTCACTGTCTTCCTTCCACCACAAGGAATTAAATTAGAACCGACTGGAGACTGCAGGGACTAGTCAAACATAAGAGCAGTAACCATGTGAGCAGAAACCAACCTGACGTGTATCAGTACATTTACTTAAATGTGTGTTTCTATGAGACCCACAGACCTGCAGGTGTGCTGGAGACACTGAATCTACCCTCTGCGGGTCTGTGGACTGCAGGAACACGTTTTTATTATTTATATAATGTTGTAAGAACATCATTTTTATCTGTTTTGTTTAAAGCTCATTTATTTTCATAAAAGATTAAAATTAAAAACCACAGCATCGGTGAGAAAATCTCTGAGCTTGACTTTACTGTCAGGCATTACAGCTCATGTTAGTCTGACCTTCTCCCCTCTCATCTGCAGGAACTGGACCTCCAGAACCAGAGCTGAGAACATCTGCTTCAGACTGTATGAGACTTAAAGCTGTTTTAAATCTGCTTCTTAAAGTCCTCAGGGGTTTAAAAGCATCTTATGTGTGTCTTTTCTTTTCTACAGCCTGAACCTCAGAGCTCGTGTCTTTAGTTATTTCACCATTAAGGTGAAGCACTTTTCTCTGGGTTCAGGAACAAGATATCCGGCACTATAAAGGATTGATGCTGGAAACGGGACACCGTGTAGGATGTAGGAGACACACGTACTCAGCTGTAGGCCTCGGTTCTGTTCACAGGTGACTGAACAACCAAAGTCACTTTTCATTTATTCATCTCAAAAAACTAAATATCAACAGATGATCATAGAAACGCCTGGATGCAAAATTCATCATACAGGCCAAATGTTAAAATGTTGGGCATGTGGTTTAAAACACATGAAATTACCATCATTTACTTATCCAACACTCTTAAAATAAACACTTTTAAATATAAATGTGTAAATACAAAAGCTATTTTTATTTAATAAAGGGTCAAAGCTTCAACCCGTGACTTTTGTACCATTAAACTGCAGGTAAATTTGCACGTTTGAGTCAAATGAAGTCAAACTCAAGATTATTAAATAATAATAATAAACATATAAATGAATCATGAGCTGTATTCAGATGTGACCCTGTAAGGTGTTTAGGCGCAGAGACGCAGCAGGCAGGTAAACGCACCTGAGTCTCCGGTGAGTCTCCGCCCATTTCCTCCCCATTTCCTCCCCATTTCCTTGTTTGACAGGTAACGCGCAGATGTCGGCAGAGAGCGAGACAAACACACCGATTATACGTGAACATCTGCGGCTTTTATCCACTAACTGCCGCAATAACTGATGCGCAATTTGGAGACGCGTTTACAGCCGGACAAACGTGGAAACATTACAAACAAACGCTTTATTCCCAAAGGAGCTTCATAAGGGCGGATGAACTGCAGCGAGGAACGACTGGATCCATCCTGGGAGAATCTTTTGGTAAAATGACAGCAAATGCAGGACATGATTTTGCTCTTTAAATAAATCAAGTTCAGCGTAAATTCAACCAAAGGGAAGCATTTAAATGATATATATGTTATAATATTATCAACACAAACTGTTTGGAGCGCGTTTTCATTGACAGGATTGTTATGTGATAAACACTCTTCACTTGTTCTCATGTACAGATATCAGAACCTGCTGGAGTGTGATGATGATGATGATGATGATGTTGTTCTCATCCGTCCGTTTCTGAGATTCTGGGTGATCTGAAAACATAACCAACACGTAACTTCCTGCATTATCACCAGACCTGAATCATGGACGGTGATGGAAACTCTGTTGCTTCGAACGGTGCTTCCAAACACACCAGGGGCCGGTTCTCCCTCTCCAGCTGGCGTTCCTCGTCCCGGACTCAAGGAGAAGGAGAGGAGGTGAATAGGAGATTGCTCTACATCGTCAACCATCACCCGGACCGAACGGAGTCTGTGATTGGTCCAACTTCCAAATCTCTGGAGGTTAAAGCCGGGTTAGATGGCTCAACGGCCACCACAGCCGTGACCACATCCAGCTCTCCTCGCCTCCACAAAGCCATGTGTGAGTCTCCGGGGCCGGCGGTGGCCCCCCTGCCGTCTGGGTCAGAGGAAAGGGTCTTCGCTGACCAGTCGACGTTTCTCCAGAGACAGTTCAGCTCCATGCTGCAGCCGGGGGTGAACAAGTTTTCCCTGCGGATGTTTGGAAGCGCAAAGGGTGTAGCAGCCGAGCAGGAGAGGGTCAAATCTTTTGGAGTGTGGATTATACATCCATACAGCGACTTCAGGTCAGTGACGCACAGAAAACATGTCTGGAAAGATAAAACACAGTTTTAGCACAGTTTTGTTTGCAGGGTATTTATTCCAGAAACATTTGTTGTTATGCTGGTTAAACATCTTCTGCTCTTCACATCCTGATAACATCACTGAGTAAAGTGTGTAACTGCTGAGATCTTCCTCATCTACGCACAGGTCAGAGCTGTAGATTCAAACCCCTTCATTTGAAGCTGTTATTGACACAAGAGGCTGTCGTTACTTTTCTGTGATCAGACTGACAAAAACTGATTGTTGCAATGAATAATTAAATAACAAACTTAATGCAAAAATCTGATCCTTAAAGCTCAGCAGAGGAGAATGACGGATGGGAGTCCAGTTCCACAGCTTTCCCTCATAGAGTTACAGGGAACCATCAGAGACGGACGCAGCCGCTCGGTCACAGAGTGTCGGGTTGATGTTCTTTTGTTTGAATTAAGTGAGGAGAGAAAGCAGCAGATTAAACAGACAGATGTGACCTTCTGCCGAAACTCCATCTTCACCTGTTTCTGCACACGAACAATTTGTTTACTCCTGACGTTTGCATAGTCGTGTGTTTGCATAGGTGGATTTAACCTGGAAATCAAAATCAACATATTAGAATCTGTGACCCTGTCTGCACAGGAAGTTAAATCATCAATAATTAAAGCTGAATGTATCAGAATTTGTCCTTAGCTTCAGTCTCAAACATCAGATTATTATCATTATCATTTATTATAAATATACACAATGTCTCTCTGGGTTTCTTACATGCAAATATTATTTGTTTATGGATTTAATGTTTAATCCATCTGTTGAGGATAGTGATCATGCAAACATGCAAAGAATAAATGCAGCTGTAGATGAGTGGCAATGTTAGTGGAACGTTATTGTGTTTTAAAACATTATTTTAAGTAGTTAGTAGAACATTTCAAATATGTTTCACAATTAAAACATTTTGAGCATTTTGTTCTTTCAAACAAGTAATGATGTTAAAATAATGTAAAAAACTGGATCTTTAAATGTTAGCATTAAGAAGTGGGGCTGGGATTGTCAGAACCTGTTTGCATGACCTGTAATCTCTTACCTTTTGTTCAGGACTCAAATAGCAGCCGTAGAGCTGCAGAAGTAATTGGTTTGTTAAGCTGATGGAGGGTTCAGGCGGGAAGTCAGAGGTCAGGAGAAGACTGACTGACACTCGTGCTGCTTTGGAAAATATGATCACGGGTGGAAATTTCAAACCGGCGAGCGCGTGTCCGCCGTGCCCTGAAGATTGTATATCCAGTTAAAACGGTCACATACAGTACATTCAATCTGTTACCACTCCAGTAATTACTTTCTGCGTTAACATGGTGTTCGATGTTTTACAAAGAGTTGGTTGCCGTAATTAAGTTGTCCGGTCGGGTCACAGAATACTTACTGTGATGACCGGCTGCCTTTTAAATGAAACTACATGTTCATGAAGAATTAAATTTAAGCTGTAGATACCAGGTGTGTTTTACAGTCACAGAAATAAAGACTGTCTTAGAAAAGAATGTGGAGCTGGTAAATTTATTTCCATGAACCGTGTTACATCACAATAAGATGCTGTCCTGTTAAGTTACAGAAACCTGTTAAGAGTTTGAGTGTTCTAACCTGCAGCCTTTAGTTGCTCCCCTAAAAATGTGAAAATTACTGCTTTCAGTGATGCTAACAGAAAAAACATTTTGGTTCTCCAAAGAACCAAAACCAGCAGTGCTTGGGAAGACAAATGTTCTCACCTTTCTGTGATCTGTAAACTTTTTGTGCAACATACATTTCTGTGTCTGTTAAAGCCTTTAAAGAACCTTTATTTTCAGGAGTGGAGATTTCACCACAACCATTGTGAGATCTTTGGCTTAGCATGTTTTCATTCATGTTTTTAATTTAGCAGCTGGTTAATTGTGAGCGAATATTAGCAGCAGTTATTGATCACTGTGAAGTTTTGGTGTTTCATGTCTTCATCCACAGGTTCTACTGGGATTTGGTGATGCTGTGTCTGATGATGGGAAATCTTGTGATCCTGCCGTGGGGCATCACCTTCTTTGAGGATCAGAACACGCTTCCATGGATCACCTTCAATGTGGCCTCCGACACTCTCTTCCTGGCCGACCTCGTCTTCAACTTCAGGACCGGCATCATGGAGGGGGACAATGCTGAGATCATCCTGGACCCGGCCGTGATCCGTCGGCGGTACCTGCGCGGCTGGTTTGTGGTGGACTTCATCTCCTCCATCCCGGTGGACTACATCTTCCTGATCGTGGACATTGAGGCCCGGCTGGAGTCGGCGGAGGTGTACCGCACGGCCAGAGCTCTGCGCATCGTTCGCTTCACCAAGATCCTTAGTCTGCTGAGATTACTGCGCCTGTCGCGTCTCATACGGTACATCCATCAGTGGGAGGAGGTGAGTGAGATGTTTTCATACTTATGAGAACTAAACTATTATAAACACATCAGGAATGAGACTGAGCTCTGGTTCTGACAGATCTTCCACATGACGTATGACCTGGCCAGCGCCGTGGTCCGGATCGTCAATCTGATTGGAATGATGTTGCTGTTGTGTCACTGGGACGGATGCCTGCAGTTCATGGTTCCCATGTTACAGGACTTCCCATCAAACTGCTGGGTCTCCAAAAACAACATGGTGGTACGAACGATGCGTTTAATTTAGACTTAAACTTGCAGAATTTAAAATCAAGAAAATAACTTTGTAAATTTAATATTACAAACATAAAGTTACAAATTACAGCTTTAACCTCTTATAAACGTTTTAACTGGTGCCAGTGTGTTCTCCTCCAGAACTCCACCTGGGACGTCCAGTACTCGTACGCTCTCTTCATGGCCATGAGTCACATGTTGTGTATTGGTTATGGAGCTCAGGCTCCTGAGAGCCCCACTGACGTCTGGGTCACCATGATCAGCATGATCGTTGGAGCCACCTGCTACGCCATGTTCCTGGGCAACGCCACCAACCTGGTCCAGTCGCTGGACGCGTCCCATCGCCAGTACCAGGAGAAGGTATGAGATGTTTGCTGACTGGTTCTCTGTAGATGTTTTGAGATGTTGTTTTTGTTGACTATAAGTTTGACCGTTTGGTTCCAGTATAAGCAGGTTGAGCAGTACATGTCCTTCCACAAGCTGCCGGCCGACATGAGACAGAGGATCCATGATTATTATGAGCACCGCTTCCAGGGAAAGATGTTTGATGAGGAGAACATTCTAGGAGAACTCAGTGACCCGCTGAAAGAGGTTTCTTATCTTAAACATTTATGACTTTTTCAAAGCATAACATGCAAGTTTAGGTGTGTTTTTGGTTTTGTGCTACAGGAACACAATCCATCATCAACCTCTAGTTTCTTACAACTAAACTGCTCAATGGGATGGGATTGCATAATGGTATAACATTAATCCTAATCCATCTTGTATTGCGTGTTTGACCCGCAGGAGATTGTGAACTACAACTGCCGTGGACTGGTGGCTAACATGCCGCTCTTCGCAAACGCTGATCCTCATTTTGTCACGGTTCTCCTCACAAAGTTGCGCTTCGAGGTCTTTCAGCCGGGCGACATGATCATCCGTGAAGGAACCCTTGGCCGCAAGATGTACTTCATCCAGCACGGCTGTGTCAATGTGATCACATACGACAAGAAGGAGAAAAAGCTGAACGATGGCTGTTACTTTGGGGGTGAGTTTGATCTGATGATGTTCTCAGTAGTTACGGACACAATAGCTGAATTATGTGCTGCAGTCAATCCACTTAATTACTGTTCTGTGTGTGAACGTAATACTGCAGTCACTTCTGAATCAGAAACAGCAGCAACCTTATTAAGAAATAAGATCAGAATTTGATTTGTAAAATGTTGAGCTTTGTTTGTACAAAATAGGATTAAATACTTATAAAAGCTAAACATACCAAAAATATTTTCTAAAGATTCAGATTGTCTGAAGTAAATCTTGTTTTTCTTGTTAAGAGATTTGTCTGCTGACCCGCGGCCGGCGTACGGCGAGCGTCAGAGCCGATACGTACTGCAGACTGTATTCCCTCAGTGTGGACAGTTTCAATGAGGTTTTGGAGGAGCATCCGTTAATGCGGAGAGCGTTCGAGAGCGTAGCTGTGGACCACCTCAGCCGCGAGGGGAACGGTGTCGTGTGTCCACAGAAGACCATGGAGGATGATGGAGAGTAATTCTCTGCATGATCTCATTTACCAGAGATCCCACAGACACGAATGAATGTAGAACGACACAGAGGAAAGTGTTACGGCCTCCACAGAACTCAGTAATGATGCGTACAGTATGTGTCTTTTACTTTAAGAAATATATCTCAGCGCTACTGATCCAGTAGATTCAATAATATTTAGTTATGTAGTTTAATTTAACATGCATAAATCCGTACATAAATTCACCTGTAATTGATGTTTCAAACAGAGATGGCGATATAGAGAAAAGCTTTAACTGAAGGCAAAACAACACAATACAATGAACGTAGCATCACAGATATAGAAATTTCCCTCACATTTCAACCATTCACAATGAAATAATTAATATTATTAATATTAAATAACTCACATGAAGTTTCTGGTCAGTAAATTCATCCCTGACTATTTAACATTTGAGCAAAACAAGCCAGAAACGTCATCAGAATTAAACAGTGTTTCAGTGGATGATGATTGATGGTCGCTGATGGAACGTCTGTAGATGTTCTCTGAATGTTCTTTAGATGTTACGGTATGACTGATCACTGTAATGATCTCTGTTATTATTGAGGCCTGGTGAATGTAAACCTGAGATCACACAGGCGTTAAACTGAATCGACGTGGAGCACTTATCACTCGCACTGAACTAAAAGCACTTTGGGTTTCAGTCTCTGATTAATTTTGTAAAAGTATTAAACGATGTGAGTTATATAATAAATTGTTCTGCCCTGAAACTGTAAATTGGTCACGAATAAAATGAACCTTTAGGAGCGTCTGCCTCTGTTGCACTGTTATTGTACAAGTAACGCCCCACAAAATGCATTTTGAGTATTATAAACCATTACATCTTTGAACAATGTTATTTAAAGAGTCTAAGTGTATTTACTGCATAAATTATATGAACATAAATGCTGAATTGAGCTGTAATGTTATTGTCATGTATTGGATGCAACACCTGTACAATGAAGTCATGACTGATAATATATGACACAAACTGGTTTCTACCGTACATGATATGAACGTTATGTGATGTGCTGTATGTTTAGTTCATGTTACACTAGAAGACACTGCTTGTTATGAGGCAATACAGTTTCCATTATTCGTTTATCATGAGAAATAAAACCATTAAAATAAACAGGGTTTGTTTTGTCATTATTGTGTGAAACACACACACAGTAAAGGGCAGAGGAAGAGGAAGATGATGACAGCCCCAAACTTTCTCTTCACTCTTGTTTCATCTGAACAGACTGTTAACTGGTTCCTTTATGACAGTAAAGAGCTGAAATCCTACAAACAAAACTAAACTCAGAAAATGCATCATTTATGTTTATAGTGTTTTTAACAAGGATATTTGACAAGACACCAGAATTTAAAGCATTTAAATTCATAACAAGCAGAATTTAAATTCATAACAAGCAGAATTTGTTATTTTTTATTGCGTTTATTGGTTTAGATGAAAAACTCAATGTCCCACAATGCCGCGCGCCTCGCGCGTTTCCGTCGCGCTGCTCCCGTGACTTCAGCTCTTGTTGTTGTTGTGATGATGGCGGCGGCGGCGGGAGGGTCATCGGTCCGCAGCCGGTTCCCGGGCCGACCGGGGACGTCCCGGAGCCTGACGAAGACGGGAACGCGAGGCCGTGCGGGTCGGGCGCGGGCCCGCGGGGGGCGCCTCGGCGTCGCAGCCGCGCTGAGGGACGATCCGTCGCTGTCGCGGCTGCTGGCGCTCGCGGAGAGACGCGCGCGGCAGAGCGAGGCGGGATTCTGCACGAGCGGCAGCGAGGTGAGAAGGACCCGGAGGTTCCGACCCAGAAACCCGTCAGATGGGTTCCGCCGGTCTGCGTGCAATGAACGGGTCGCAGTTTAAACAGTTCCGCGTCATAGCGGAGAGAGTAATGCGTAATGACGTGATTATAATGTTATTAATGTTATTAATGTTATAATGATGACACGCATCTCAACGCAATGACAGCACGTCACGCCTGTCAAACACGGGGGCGTGGCTTTGTCTTGACGTAGGGCGTGTTTGTGTGGTGGGGCGTGGCTTTGCAGTGGCGTTGAATGCGCGTTGAGGGGGCGTGGCTTTGCCGTGACGTGGGATGTTATCTTAGTTTATCTGAAATTACACATCAGCTACGTTTCACTGCTGGGTTATGACGTCATTACCACGTTACGCAGCTGGTTGTTGGTGATTGTTGTGTTGATGCAAATTAAAGATATTTGACTATTTCAAGGCGTTATGTTATAATAGTTCTGTGTGTTCAAGAATTACGCTTGGAGCTTATGTTTAGTTCTGAAATAATCATTTAATAATAATTGTCTTATTGTTTCTTATCTTTGCAGGAGGAAGACTTCACTGGCTTTAAAGCCAACAGTCGCTGGTCCTCACCTTCACGTAAGACATGTTAACATCATTCATGTGTGCTGAACTGTCCACCGGAAACTGAGATGTTAGGCTGACACGCATGTCATTCAGAAAAGATTTTAATCTGTTTTTCGCAGATCTCACGGCCACAGGGAGACAGGAGACAACATCGGTGAACTCATCTCTCTCTGAGCAGCTCAGTATAAAAGGCAGAAATTATTTCCAAACTGACCAAATATCTCTGAGGCCCAAAATGGTTCTAAAAATTACAGCTAAAAGACTCACCGAGAAGGAGGTGGAGCAGCAGTTGAAACGACCGTCTGTGGACGCAGGGGAACGTTTGAAACCCGGCGGCTCAGAGAAGATGAATGCAGTTCTCAGTGTCCAGAAAGATGCAAGAAGGGTCTCCTCACGTACAGGAAATGATGAAAGTGGAGCAGGAGAAGAGGAGAACGTTATTGAAATGTTACAAAGCCAGAGAAGACAGGTCAGAGTATCGTGGACATCAACACAGGTTAAAGGAGAAAGACGTGCCTCTGAAGTTAGATGCTCTACAGACCAAAGATCAACCGAACATGCTGAAACGAATCAGTACCACAGGAGGAGAAGAAAGAAGACTATTGACTGCAATCGAGGACAGATGCGGCCTTTCAAAGAGATGGGGATGTTCAGCTCTGAAGACCAAGCAGAAGAACCCACTTGTTCTGAAAGGCCAGTTGTTAGTGCTCGTTCCTCTCGGGTCATCAAGGTTCCAAAGAGGTTCATGGATGATGAACGCATGTCTGCTCTTCCAGAAAAAGGTTCCCTTAAGAAGCCGGGAACTGTAACTGAAATGTCAGTAGATGGTGAGAATGTTGAACTTTCTGGTGAACTCAACAGCAAGACCTCGCAAGAGCTGCAGATAATGGATGCTGAAATAAAGGAGAAATGTCAGGACGCTAAACCCTTTTCCAGTTCCTCCAGGGTCACCGGTGGTCCTCATGGAAGAGGTGGGAGATTCGAGAACTCAATGGACTACAAGATATACTGGAAGTTGAAGAAACTCACAGCGAGTCTAGCACAACAAAAGATGCAGCGGATTGTCAGTGCTAGTACCAGGGTACTGGATAAAGATGTTGTGAAGTGGGGAACCCGTGATGTGGTGGAACCTGGAGAGAAAAGAAAGAAGTCTGATGTTAAAACGCAGGATGTGTGTTCTCCAGGGGTGGTGCCGAAACTGGCAGTACATGTTGGAGAACGTTCTGATCAGTCAGCGCTTGCTGCTTTGGCGGAGGGTTGTGACCCAGTTAAAGAGAACCGTAGGTTTTGCTGTCATCTAAATATCTAACAGATCATGTTTTACCACATCTATTGTGTATAATCTGATCTTTTCTTCTACAACTAGAGAATACCAGGCTTGAGGGCACCATTAACCAGATCTTACCCAGTGCAGATGATTCCCAGATGATGGAGCAAAGTGGTACTGCAGACAGAATGAGTCTCACGGGTACCAATAAGAGGATTTTCCACATGCTGAAGAGAGCCAGAGTCCAGCTGATTAAAATCGACCAGCAGGGACAGATGAAGTCAGCTCAGGTCAGAGTCTTCATCACTTCAATCATTTGTGTGTTGTCCTCCTAGAACTTCTTACTGTGACTCAATATCTCTTCTGTGCACCTTCAGTCCACTCCTGCAGGAGACGCATCGGCTGCCGTAATGAAGAAAGGCAGGAGGAGGAGGAGGGCGACAGTGAAGGGTAACGCAGAAGAACGGAAGCATTTGATCGCTGGGCCTCGTATAAAGCACGTATGTCGAGCCGCAGCCGTGGCGCTGGGGAAACCGCGGGCGATGTTTTCCGACAACATTCCCAGACTGAGCGCTCTTCCTCTGCATGAGAGAGAGGCCATCATCACCTCACCTGCTGAGGATGGTAAACTCCTCTCAAACTCTCTCCTGTTCTGAAGTACCAGATACTGTACAGATAATATCTTCAGCAGATAATGTCTGTGACACCACAGTGTTGTGATCTGTGACTTCTGTTCTGTGTTTTGGTTTCATTTTCACTCTTCTCTGTCTCTTTAAGATGTTGCATCTCACTCAGAAGCTGAGAGTGAAGCGTCTGTTGAGCAGAAGCCAGTATTCAGACGTAAACATGACAGCGTGCCATTCGGCCGGCGGTTAAAGCGCTGCTTCCGCTGTAAGAGCTGTAATCGGCTGGACTGCGAGAGGTGTGTGTTCAGAAGACGCAGAGCTGTGTGTAAGTGAGGACGAATCTGCTGCTGTCATCACAACGTTCACTCTAAACCTTCCAAACCGTGCTACATATCTAGTAAGCAAACAACCTCATCTACACTGCAAATGATCTTTTTATATGCACATTTCTTAAATTTCATTTCAAGTTTCTTGTTTTGAATGCAGCTACATGAACGCAGTGTGTCCGCTGTGCCCGCCGGGTCGACCCCAAGGGTGAGGGGCTCTCAGGTAAGATGTTGTAACCAGAGCAAATTCCTGTTCCTGCCACATACTGGACCATTATTAACTTCTCTGATGTTTAGATCAAACAGGGTAAGAATGAAAGACCTCAAGTGTTAAAATTCCTCGTTTGCCAGCGTCTCCTGAGCAGCACAATCATGAAGCGTGAGTTTGACGGGTCAGTAATAATTCACAGTCACATCATGTGTCTCACACAGACGACAACAACTGTCTTTTCCTCTTTAGATGAACTGGGGCTGAATGCAGCGCAGAGACGAGACACACGAGAAACACTCATCATGACTGATCCTGCCTTCAGAACTGTCCTCAGAACTGCTAATGTTTTATGTGCTTCTGTTTCAAGTCTTGAGGAGTTTTTTGAGAGAGTCTGTTGTAATGTTTTGCATAAGAGCAGTTGTGTAAGATTTTTACACAATGGAAGTTTAAGATCCCTTAACATCTCAGATGAGCTGTATACAGAATGTGTCTGTATCTGGTTATAACATGCACAGGTATGAAAATAAAGGTACTGAAAGATGAATGTGGGCTTTGGTTGAACTACCTCAGTACTGCTGGGATAATCCACACTAGCTTGGATTTTATGCAGCCTGACTTCAGTTCTGTTTGTTTGTTTCACATCTATATTTCATCTGCTTTAGTACAGAATTAAACCGTGTTTTAATACGCTTAACTCAGAGTCAGTTTTGTGTATAATTGTATATAAGACTTTTAATCACTCCTGTTTTCTACACAGTTTTGTATAAACCTAATAAAGACTCAACAAAGTAAAACTCAACACAGTCTTTGTTTTGTGTACATTTGCTGTCTTGCTGTTAAAATTAAATATTAAATGATTTATGTAATAAAATAATTCCCCGCCCTGTTTGCATGTGTGATGAGGTCATGAAAAGGCACGTGACGTCAGCACTGAAGTAAATGGCAGAGATGAACGTCACGCTGTAATGACTGATTACTTCTGTAATAATAATAATACATCAAACTGACAGGAAACCCTCCGATGCGGATTCAAGCACTTCCGGTGCGACAGGTGAGTTACTTCCGCTCGTTTGGACCTGATCCATCATCTGA